>JBCNYG010000023.1:1103801-1114573 GCA_039654305.1 Porochilus rendahli | reverse complement strand
TGGTGTTCCGGTGATCAAGGTAAGAGTGGAGGAGATGTGGTCTCCTATCCTGACGTTCCGAGGTCTGTTTCTAAGAAAGTCCAGTACCCATGTGCACAGTGAGCAATAATCATTCAGGCAGCTCACTGTGCTCTTCTTCATCACTGGAATGATGATGGCTGTCTTGAGGCAGGTTGGAACTATACATAGCATTAGCGAGAGGTTAAAGGTAGTGGTAAAGACCCCTGCCAGTGGATCTACACGTTTTAAGTACCTTTCCTGTTACTCCGTCTGGACTAGTAGCCCTCCTTGTGTTGACTCTGGAAGAGCAGGGCAGGTGCGCGGCTCTCTGTCGTGTTGGTCGAAGCGAGCAAAGAACTGGATCAGGGTGTCTAGTGGGGTGCTCTCCAAAGAGTCCGCTAATGTGTGCGTGTCCTTGCACGAATCCTTCCACGTGTCCTTCCACAAATTCCTGTTTATATCGTTATCGTCAAAGAGCTCCTCGATGAGTAGTTTATGATTGCTTATGATTATTGCGAGGCTCATTATAATCGACATGACTATCCAGTGGCTGAGACCGTCGTTCAGGGAATAGTTGAATGACGACGTAGATGAAGGCACCAGCCACCTCGCCGGAGAGCAAACAGATGTCTACCGATTGAAACCTTGCGAAAGAAAATGATCTGGAGGTGAAAGTCGTCTCCGTTGGTGCTCTAGAATCTTACGATGCGCCGGAGTATGTATGCCTCGGTCCATCTCAGACCCGGTGAAAACCCGCTGTATGTACCGTAATGATACTGTACTTATCCTGAAGGGTTTTTTATTTTGCTTTAATTCCTGTATTATTCCTGAGTACAGGAAAATGTAGCTCTGCATTTAACCCATCCAAACCGAGCACAATCGTAAACAGTGAGCACACTGTGGCGCAGTTGGGGGTTAAGGTGCCTTGCTCAAGGGCATTTCAGCCATGAAAGTGGAATAGGGGGCCGTGTTGCTCTCTCCCCCAACCAACAACGTTTCAGCCAACAACGGTTCAGTGCCAAACCCAAATTAAAAGAAATAATTCATCAGTTCCCGTCCGTTTCCTTGTCAGTGATCATTCACTGAACATGCAGTCTACGTCTGTCACTCACAAATTCATCTGTCGCATATCAGGTAGTAGTCCAGCCTGACGGTCAGGTCCTCCAGGCATCAACAGATGAGACAAAAATACAGGACAATCAAGGAACGCATAAGTTCCAAACAAAACGCACGCCCAGTGCCCCACTATTGTTCAACCAGTGGACGCCTTTACCTGGAATTCCTTCCAAGTTGTACACGTGCACAAAACTCCTGGACTGAACAGACATGACTAGGAAGACATCCGCCAAATGCGAACTGGACAAGAAACGAAACGAACGTAGACGAATGGATTGAAAATGCTACTCTCTGTCGGACATCTGTTCACGATATCCGCCGAGGTGGGACTCGTGCTCAAACGGAGGAGCAGAGAAACCTTCAACACATCGCTACAAAGATCAGAAAATAGAGGAGTGTAAAGGGCTGTAAGTGTCTTGTCCAGCCTGGCACCCCTGTGACATTGTTACAGGGGATTTTAGTAGCTCACACACGTTATATAAACACACTGTGAGCAATTGTATGAACTGTTCTTTGTTTGTATTACGTGGAATATGCGGAGATTGAACGATTCAATTCAACTTAATGTGCTGAAGAACAGAGCGTGAGCGAACATGGCCGTGTCCGTGGCGATGAAGCACGCCGGAACGAAGATCGTCACGTCTTGCTAATTGAAACTCGTCCAGACGGACTGGTGGAGGCGGCGGATTGATCGTGTTCTGTCCCAGTTTCTCCTGACCCACATGCAAGCCCACCAGCAGAGATGCTTCATTGTGTTCATATGGACATTTAACCAGACTCACTGTGTCCTCATCGCCCAAAGTCACAGAACAGATGGGACTGAAACACACACACACACACACACACACACACGGACAGAAGGTGCTTTACTTCACTATAATCATTCGTTCATGTATTTGCTGAACAACTATTTTATTGTGCATCCTGAGGAGGTCGAAGCCTGCATCAGTAGACACTGGGCGACGGAGACGAACATGCCGAAACGCTCGCCAGCCTATCGCAGGGCCACACATACACACAACTATTCACACTTGGGGCAATTTGGAACATACGGTTAGTGTAATGCGCACATATTTGGACTGTTGGAGGAAGAGAGCTCCCAGAGGAAACCTATGCAAGCACAGGGAGAACAATAAAATAAAACTCAATTAAAGCAGTGCAAGAATGTGCAAGGCATTATTTTTTCACCAAAATAAGGGCCCGTCAACAGCTGGATTCGATTAAACTGGAAAAAAAAGCGTTCCTGTCTGTGAATGGAAGCTTTCCGATGTGAGGTCATTTCTAATGGATTCCAAGCAAACGCTTCATCAGGGGCGACGTATCTCAGGAACTCAGCAACCGCCTCGGAGCAAGAAGGCCCTGGATTCGAGTCCCGGGCTCGGCGAGAGTGTTTCTGTGTGCGGTTTGCATGTTCTCCCCTTGCTCGTATGGGTTTCCTCCAGGTACTTCACCAGTACCTAGGTGCAAGTGGGTGTGTGCCCTGCAATGGACCGGTGAGCTGTTCGGGGTGTACCCTGCCTTCGTCCAGAGTTGGTTGAGAGCCAGTCTCCTCATGACCATAGCAGGATTAAATAGTTCAGCAAATGGATGGACAGAATGAAATGAAATGGGATAAGGAGCGGTGAAGTGATTCTCTGGCCTCGCGGAGTCATTCGCGTGTCATTCACCGTCGAAGTGGGTCACTCATCACTTGTCAATCTCTGTATGGACACTGCTTCAGAAGTACTGTTAAAAAAAAAAAACTTTTGGACTGGATCAGATCTCTTTCCGTCTCAGGTCGTGCGCTCAGCTCCATCGCTACCACGGAGAGGACTTTGCAGCTCATACGAACACAAACAAGCTCACTGCACCTCGTCCCACCCATCCGACCATCTGAACTGCCCTCCTTACGATCTTGAATTCCTGAGTCTAGCACGCTTCCCGTTTTGAAAACTCGACTGGTGTGATTCTCCTCCCCCTCCTCCTCCTCTCATCAACTCCTCCGTTCCATCCGTTTTTCTGTCCTCTTTCTGACTTTACTCACCACGAATCCCTTTGAGCCAGAGAAGACTCGGAAGTCCGTCACGCTGACTCTGGTGTCAATAACAAGCACCCCCCCAAAGACCACACGCACGCATACACATCCTCCCCTCCATCGCTTGGCAACCAGCTCCCATAGCAACCACTGCTATCAGGGCTTTCCTGGCTGAGTGTCTGAGTTGAAGGAGACGGTGCAGCTTACAGGATTCATTCCTCGTTGTTTTATGTTCATAAACACGTGTTAGAACGGTTCTCTGATGGTTCTATTTCCAGAAAGAATGTTTATTTAGGCAATATCAATGTGTTAATGCTCAGTTGCTGTTGGAAATCCATTCATCCATCCATCACTATCTCCGCTGACTCTGCGTGAAGGCGGGGTACACCCTGGAGAGCTCGCCAGTCCGTTGCAGGGCAACACACACACTCTATACTATTCACACTCACACCTAGGGGCGACTTGGAACAGCCATTTCGCCCAACGTGTTTGGACTGTGGGAGAAAACTGGAGTTCCCAGAGGAAACATGCAGCCTTCATACAGAAACGACCTTGCTGAGCCCAGAATTCGAACCTGGGACCTTGCTGGGAGGCCGACATGCTAACCACTACACCTCCGTGCTGTCCATGTTTACAGATAAAGCTGTATTTATTCTTATTGCAAATTTGCTCTTGGACAGACATTTCACACCCAGTTTATTATTCAGCGTGAAGCTCTTCCGAGACCAAAGCACAGTGTATCGACAATCACAATTATATAATGTCTGAGTCAGACATGTTTCCCGAAGCCTGCATGTGCACTCTAGTACAGAATTACTACATCCGAGGAGAGGAAGAGAAACCGAGTGCAAGCCCACAGATGGCCCACAGAACTGCTGGGACATGCCACATGGCTCCTTCTTGATAGCTTGTGGCGTCCGGTGCAAGCAGCAGGAGCGGACAGCTTTGTCATGCAAATGGAGGAGGACAGCTGCACTGGGTCATGCGGTGACACAGTCACACACACACTCTACATGACACAGAAACGCACCAAACACTAGTGAAGGAAGCACCGACTCCAACTGAGCTCTGGCAGATTTTCTACCAAAGAAACAAACATTCCATCATGTAGTAGAGCCACCTCCATGTCCCGAGGGCTTCTGAGGATGCTCTTCACAGCGTTGCATGTGCATGTGTACATTCATCAAAACAGTCGATCCTACTATCTCAGAACAGTTCGCCAGTCCATCAGAAGGCCAACACACACACACGCACGAGCATCCGTTCCCGCTCACACCTACGGGCAATTTAGAACAGCCAACAGAACTGAATTAGCCTACTGTGCATGTCTTTGGACTGTGGGAGGAAACCGGAGTACCTGGAGGAAACCCACGCAGTACCGGGTAGACCATGCAAACTCCACACAGAAACGCCCTCACCAAGCCCGAGAATCAAACCCAGGACCTTCCTGCTGTGAGATGGACCCCACTTTACACACGCTTGGTGTGAAATATCTAAACCGGTGATCTAAAGCGACGAAGCGTTCGGTGATTGGACGTGGAGTTGAATCAGATCCAGTATTTATGAAAAGTGAGGCCGTAATGTGTGAAAAACTTTCCCACTTAGAAGCCGTTATATCCGAGTTATTAATACCAGCATTCTAAAAAGTTTCAGTAAATATTACCCTGGTTTCCATCCAACGCGAAAGGCACGATAGGTTCAACAAAATCAATAGAGCTTTTAAGATACATTCGAGTCCCGAGGAAGACTCTACCGGAACTGCGGAGTCTAACAGCAACTCTATCTCCGGAAGCCATTAGCGGCTCACATGGTCCTTTACTGTTCACATCACCTCAAATAACCACCAAAGTTCGACCTCATCATCAGTCCACGCCAAACTCCCAGAATGTTTTAACACACCAGGAATAGGTGGGATCGACCGACTCGGCTCGGGGGGGCCAGCTTTCTTCAGGTCTTCATGGAGCAGAGGTGACCGATTGATCCGTACTAAAAGAAACCAGTAGAGCCATGACGAATGCCGTCCATTTGGAGGCCAGCTGTCTGTAACACTGAACTGAGAAACATTTGCAAGCACACGTGTGTGTGTGTGTGTGTGTGTTGGCCTTCTGGGTAGGCTTTCGCAGCGTTTCAGCGGAACAGAATCTGAATCATCGACTGGGGCGAGAAGGCTTCCTGAGGTCAATGAAAAAGCATGAAAAGGAACAGTAAAAGACAAGTGGAATATGGTAAGCAGGGGCAGAGGTGTCAGCGACGACAGCGGCAGGACCCCTCCGGGAGCACTTTCAAGAACATTTTCAAGGCCAAGCAAAACAATGGCACTGATCCAGTAAGTGTGTCGAGACAAAGACAGAGCTAGAAGGAGAAGAAGATTGTTGGGTGGGTGTGAAGGGATTAAAGCATTTAATCACAGATGGCAGCCGCATCTCATCTTTTCACCAAACCCCACCAACCCCCACCCCAACCCCAAGCAACTCATTGGCCAAGGTATGCTCACTCTCTTTTGTCAGCGCGCGTGTCTGTCAAGCAGGAGAGTGTGTTACCCATAATGAAAAAGAGCACAAAGGCATGTCTAGCCCCTACACCCCAGCACCCCACCACGCTCCGTCCCGGTGCCCTAGTCCCTGTGAAGTGTAAGGCACGTGCTGCTTCGGACTGGTGGTATAATAGAAACGAAGGGAACCGTGCGCTCTTGGACTGATTAAAGGCTACAATCCTTGTGATTCCAGAACTCCCTTCATATTGTGCCGCTAAAAACTACAAGAAGAAGAACAATATCACTTTTATATTAAAATATGAAGGTTGTGCTAATTTGGTTGCTTCTGTCTTGCCGACATCACATCCAATCCCATCACATCTCATTACATTTCATCCATCACATCACATCCCATACGATCATATCTCAGCTTATCTCATCACATCACATCCCATATGATCACATCTCATTACATTTCATCCCATCACATCACATCCCATACGATCAAATCTCAGCTCATCTCATCCCATCACATCTCATTGCATTTCATCCATCACATCACATCCCATACGATCATATCTCATCCCATCACATCACATCCCATATGATCACATCTCATTACATTTCATCCATCACATCAAATCCCATACGATCATATCTCAGCTCATCTCATCCCATCCCATTACATTTCATTACATTTCATCCATCACATCACATCCCATATGATCATATCTCAGCTCATCTCATTCCATCCCATCACATCCAATCCCATCACATCACATCCCATACGATCATATCTCAGCTAATCTCATCCCATCCCATCACATCTCATTACATTTCATCCCATCACATCACATCCCATACGATCATATCTCAGCTTATCTCATCCCATCACATCACATCACATATGATCACATCTCATTACATTTCATCCCATCACATCAAATCCCATATGATCATGTCTCAGCTCATCTCATTCCATCCCATCACATCCAATCCCATCACATCTCATTACATTTCATCCCATCACATCACATACGATCATATCTCATTACATTTCATCCCATCACATTACATCTCATCCAATCATATCTTATTACATTTCATCCCATCACATCACATCCCATACGATCATATTTCAGCTCATCTCACCACATCCCATCCAATCCCATCACATCTCATTACATTTTATCCCATCACATCACATCTCATCCAATCATATCTTATTACATTTTATCCCATCACATCACATCCCATACTATCATATTTCAGCTCATCTCATTCCATCCCATCACAACTCATCCCATACCACCCCATTTCATTACTTTTTTCCCATTATCTCATTACATTTCATCCCATCACATCCCATCCCATACGATCATATCTCAGCTCATCGCATCCCATTCCGTCACATCCAATCCCATCACATCTCATTACATTTCATCCCATCACATCACATCCCATACGATCATCTCAGTTCATCTCATTCCATCCCATTACACCTCATCCAATCACATCTCATCCCATCACATCTGGACCCATACCACCCCATCTCATTACATTTCATCCGATTACATCTCCCATATCATTACATCTCATCACATTTTATCCCATCACATCACATACGATCATATCTCAGCTCATCTCATTCCATCCCATCTCATCCCATAACATTATATCTCATCCCATACCACCCCATTTCATTACATTTCATCACATCACATCCCATACGATCATATCTCGGCTCATCTCATTCCATCCCATTACATCTCATCCCATCACATCTCATCCCATACCACATCTCATACCCATCACACCACATCACAGCATGAAATTGCTAAAGACGTGGAATTACACTGGGGTATAAAAACAGCCAAGGATTTGTTAGCACTTAAAAGTTTTTTTACTTCCTCAGTTTTTTCCCAACAATTAAATTGTTACATTAATACAACAGTTAGCATGGAGACTCAAAGTGTGCATTGGCGCACGGAGAATCTGATAGGCTACTTTAACGTTCTACAAAAAGACGAGCGCCAGGCACTGACCTGACTGATCAGCATCTTTCTCTTTAGATAGCTGAACAGCATTGTGGGTAATGGAGGACAATATTACAGTCCAATTATATAATAATTTTTAAATATCTAATTAAATTTGATGGATGAGTCACATTTTTATCATAAACACTGATCTGTACATGGTTCAGGGTGGATTTTCTTTTCAACACTAAACTTGATACACATCCTAACTGGGTAGGGTTAAACTCTTGTAGAAAAGGGCGTGGCACGTCCACATGTGCCTGTGTGTATTGTTGGTGTGAGGTTAATTCAGCAGAAGGGAGGTCACTCTCAGGAAAAAGAGACATGAACAACACTAAACAGCTGGGGCACATTTATAGGAATACAATGGAGGCCGAGAGAGGGGGGGCTGAGGGGAAATGGGAGGAGGGGAAAAAAAAAATAAAAACACTCTCTCGCCAGTCGTCATTTTAGACGGCTCACTGGGGTCCTTTGTTACGGCAGCTGGTTTGGGGAAGGTCAGACCAGCTGTGCTTCTACTGACCCTTATGCGCCTTACTCCTTCTGTTAAACAGCACCAGCTGTAGATAAAAGAGGGGACAACGAGCGGGCCGGGATCAGTTTACACCGCATCCAGGTGGATGGATCTCAGAACAGTGGCAACCTCATATGTTTTTTTATCCCTAAGGATGTCCACATACATGCTAAAGATTCTCTTGTACTTCATGCACCTTTATGAACGTTATCGTCTCACGGCATGATGCACGTCCGCACCATGAGCTGAGGTCACCGAATTGATCACTGAAATGGGCCTACACAAACCTTCCAACATTTTAGCTTTCCGAGGAGTGCCATGTGGACTCACGCAAATATCTGAATGATTGGTTACAGAGAAAGATCACGGTCACGTCGATCACGTGAATATCTGATTTAATGGCTGGGCGATATATTCATACATGATCAGTATTGACATCATCAGCCGACTGAGTACTGCGAGTATCGTGATTTATCAGAAATGTCACCTTGACAACAGAAATGAAAAGACAGCAGCAGGGTCTTTACTCCACAAACGCATCAGTGAAGCGTGGGTATAATGTCACGTGATACAATATAGCGAATCAGAGGTCAGTACAGGGAAATTCCAGACCAGCTGTGATGTATTGACCGAGCAATAACGATAATTCCCTCTAGTGACTAAAGTAACAATGTTTTTAAGGTATATATTATATGGCATTTTTCACAACCCCCACAATGAAGAAAAAAATCGGGTCAGCAGTAGAACGAACCCCCAAATCAGCCGATAGTTGACTCAAAACTATCAGAAAAATATACATGGATTGTGTACTTATTTGTTTCATTTGCAAAGTACCTGAACAGCGCAGAAACAGTTTTTGCCTCCAGATGCATCACTTCGCCGAAGGCAGCCTTAACACTCGTATTTTTGTCATCCTTTTCTTCTCAGACTCATTAAATGTCGAACATCTGGGCCACAGACATCATCTGCAGCCAATACAAAGCGCCTTCATCATGGCGTGTAAAATAACCTGAGACACCAGGAATCTCAGTGTCTGGTCTGTTGGAATTGTAAATAAAAACGTAAACACAGATACGACCACCGTCTCCGACTTATGGAGCACCCACAGTGAAGGATCTCCCTCCACGTTCTGGGCTCGAGAAAAAGAAAATGGAGATAATCATCTCAGAAACGATCTGCTCGTGAGAAAGGATAGATTGTGGAGTAAACAGAGAGAGCAAGGGAAAGGGGAGGACTGAGATGAGGAAAAGGGAAGAATGGAGGATTCTCCAGGGAGCACTGCAGTTCCTTTCATCCTCTTTCTTAAACCGTCTTCATATTACTCCTGAAACCTTCTACAGGAAGATCCCGTCACTCGACGCCTTCACAAGTCCCAGTTTTGTTCTCATGCAATTTTTTCCCCTTTTTTTTGTTTTTTGCAACATATTTAAAATTTCACAACCACAAATTCCATGACTGCAGGGCCAATTAGGGTAGTGACACTGTCCAGATGTCAGTTACTATTATTATTATTGTTATTATTATTATTAGCATTCATTCGTTCGTTCGTTCGTCTTCTTATGCTTGTGCCGGGGTCGGGTCGCAGGCGCGGCAGCCTAAGCACGAGAAGTCCCACTCCCCCGCCACTTCCTCCAGCTCTTCCGGGGGGACACCAAGGCGTTCTGAGACCAGCCGATAGACATACTCCCTCCGGCGTGTTCTGGGTCGGCCCCAATCCCAATCCGAATGGCGGTCCAGGTCATCCAGGTCACACTGTCATTGGCCACATGGGCGTTGAAGTCTCCCAGGACGACGAGGGAGTCCCCAGAGAGAGAGATTAAAAATTCAGACTAATCAAAATAAACATGACTTATGTCACTTATTCTGTTTATCCTTTCTCTCCCCCCCCCTGCCTTTTTTCCCCTAATTTCAGTCGTATCCAATTCCCACCCATGCAACTTTTGCATTCCCATTCTTTTTGCACCACTGACCAGGGAGGGGCGTACGCATGCACATGCCCCCTCCGTGACTCGAACTGCTTTCGCCCCCTTACGAAATGCTGCACATACGTATTTGGGGGCGGCCTAACACACTCTGAGGGAAAGCGCTATCCGCCCCGTCGTAAGAATGAGAGGTCAGAGACGGCCATGATTGGCCGGTGATCGCTGTGAGTGACGGGGAAGTGAGCGTATGCCATCCCCCCTCCCAGGAGAGCTCGTCCTATTAGCTCCCACGGACTCCTGGTCATGGACGGCTGCGGCAACAGTCCGGATTCGAACTTGCAATCTCCCATTTGATTGTCGCGCACCTCGACAATGCGGCACTCGGGAGCCCCTGATTATTCTAACGGATCGTTGCATGAACTTTGTTGATTATTTTTTGAGAAATAAAAGTGCTTCACATTGATCACATGAAACGTATAAGCAGCTTTCAGATTTATACAAAACTTGCAAACTGAAATCTGTATGTTTTGATTACGCCTAAACATTTCACTTTATAATTAACGCAAGACACTTAATGTAAACAAACCTAGACAGATGGGATATTTTCAAACGCATCCAATTTTCTGAAAATTCTATATTTATGTGTGTGTGTGTGTGTGTGTGTGTGTGTGTGTGTGTGTGTGTGTGTGGGTGTCTT
>JBCNYG010000023.1:1012055-1023772 GCA_039654305.1 Porochilus rendahli | reverse complement strand
ACAAAAGTCAGCAACGGTTCTTTTACACGGCCGGCCTTCGATAACCCAGTTAACTGCACTCGGGGGACAGCAGTGACATCCTGTTTATAATGGGGCTTGAACCTCTCTCTGACCTTGGGATCAGCAATCCATCTGACCTCCTGGAACAGCATAGTGGCCAGGGCATGATGGGTACATCACTTCAAGCATTGCCCTTCTTACACTGGCACACTCATCGTAATTAAAGCTAATGATATTAAGTGAACTCTCCTAAGTACTAAGTGAACTACAGTATTCTAAGCGTACTAAGGAGACTATGCAGGTCTGTCTGTCTGTTTTTTTGTTTGTTTACAACAATAATAGCTGATAAAGCCTCAACTGTGAGCCAAGAAATAGCTTTAACTGAGTTTCTAAACATTTAGCATAAAAGTTCCATGAGTAATTCTTCAGGAAACGGTTCAGTATTTTCTCTACAATAATAAGGCTACCATAGCAACCGATGAGAGATTACAACAAACATCCTTTGTTTTGTTGTTTGTTTGATTTTTTTTTTTATTTTCAAGTCACCCCGCAGTGTTTCAACATGGCTTATAATCAAGAACGTAGCATTTATGTGCCCAAGCTCTTTTAACCTCTACACCAGAATGTTTGTTTAACTATATTTTATCTGTGCAGCTGTTACATCAGCAGATCAAAGATCACATCCCAGAGAGGTAATTGCTTCAACTCCACTCCCCTTCTGTATATGATATTATATAATATTGATAAATGGCATCGTAAAGAAAAAAACATTCTGGGTTGTTCTGTAAAAGGAGAATAAACAGGAATAGATGTACAGCTCACCCCAGAGTGTTTTATTAGTCTTCTCCGACAGCAGTATATGAACGAATACACACTGTTTCATCAATTCTTTATTAAGTTATGTCCCTGTGATCTGTAACAGGCCGAATGTGACCAGTATGTGAATCTGACATGCACGCGTGAGTTTGATCCAGTGTGTGGCGATGACGGCGAAACATACTCAACCGAGTGTGTGCTTTGTGCGGAAAATAAGTATGCCAATAATCCATTAGAAACTTAAAGGTCCAGTCTTACATAGGATATGAGTATGCTTAAAATATGTTAAATCTTACCTGCTAGGCGTGTTGAAATCATTAGAACAAGAAAGTATGTAGATAAGGAAATAAATCCAGTTTTTCTGAGCAGCACTAGCTCTCCAAAACACCGCAAATGTGGTCACGTGATCTGCCACGTCAGAAACTGGTCTCACAGGTTTGTTTACAACGTGCAAGCGTGC
This sequence comes from Porochilus rendahli, assembly GCA_039654305.1. Lineage (NCBI taxonomy): Eukaryota > Metazoa > Chordata > Actinopteri > Siluriformes > Plotosidae > Porochilus > Porochilus rendahli. The sequence continues at coordinate 1,022,496 of JBCNYG010000023.1, read as the reverse complement.
AGCCTCGGAGTCCTCGTCAGTTTATGGTCAATTTAACGACCACTGGAGCGATGTCAGTGAACCTAACATTGATGAACATGATTTAGGGAGTGTTTTATTCGCATATGAATCCATAGGGGAAGGTCTGGGGTCACATGTCAACGTGACAACAGGGAAGAGCGACTCGGAAACACTGCGTGGTGAGCGTCGTCTGTGATCAGATTTCAACCCCATGTTGTGTAACTTAATTATACACAATCCAACATATGTAAATATATCACATAGCTATACTGTGTATAAATACGTAGCGTATTTAAATCTACTCAAGCATCTATACAAATTAGTAGCTACATAAAGGGTGCAGTACAATGAATATATTATATATTCACATTTATTATTATTTTTTTAGATGCATGTATAAATGCATGGTACAGCTCATAAATCCCCTGATGAGTGGGCAACCACAAAACAGGTCTGTAGGGACGAAATTGTAGTCATTTTTTTCTTATACCATATATATATATATATACACACACACACACACACACACTGTATGTAGATCTGAATCAGTGAATCGAGTCTTCTCGGGGTCGGTTCCCAGCCCGCCCGAAACGCTGTGTTCTTATTCAGGGACCCAGTCCTCTCGCAGGAACTTTATGAAGCTTTATCCATCCACGGTGGACTTGTAACAAAATTCCATTGAGCATATGTCTCTGGTTTTCTGTTTTTGTGCGTGTGAGGACCGTTTTCAGCCACTGGACATGTTTTCACTTCCACACTTTTGCCGAGCCAAGTGTGTGACGTTTCACGTACCACGTGACCTGACTTGACCTTGTTTAGCCTGACCTAGTTTGACCTAGACTTGACCTAGTTTAGCCTGTTTGGAAGCTGTGGGCTTAAAAAGCCGGGAAACATAAAATTCAACATCACTGTCCACACAGCTGTGATAAATGTTGGAACTGAAAGGTTTGCTTTATTAGGTCACCATGAACTATTAGCAACAAAAAACATGACTACATTTTTTATGTAAGACTGGGCCTTTAAGACTCTTAAGAGATGCCATTACACAGATTAAAAAAAAAAGGATTGGGGGAGGAGGGGTGGGAGGTGTTGGGATTGGGATCGGGAGCACAGCACTCAGGATGCAGACTGGGAACAAGAAATAACTTCGTACCAAGATATGCTGCAGGGTTTCCACTGGACTGTAACCCTCCTGACAGCTCTGTACCACACACAGCAAACACACAATCACACACCTGACAGCATTGAAGCGGCAGTGTACAGTACAGTCCCTCATACAGGTGCTGTGATGACCTGGGATCTGTCTCTGTTACTCAGATTTAACCTACAGGTGCTGAGCATTCAGTCTGGCCATGCTGCTGCTCAACACGGCCACCTACAGGCTTAAAACAGGTGGAAAAGGGGCTGAATTTGGGACACTGTGCACCTGCTCCACAGAAGAAAGTAGCTATTCTGAACACTGCAAGTGATTCTATACAGCGACGGGGGCTGCAGGTTTCTTTCATCATTATCATTCCTATTACATGACCAATTACTATAGAAATTTCATGATCTGACACAAAACAGTGATTCAAAAACGAGTAATCAAATGAGTGTAAAAAACAGAACGCTTTGCGACTTCCTGTTTCTGACTTCATATCTGACCACCTACCGAAGATAATATTCCTCCTGATCTGGAGAAATGTAACGTTAAATATCTGTACAAGTAAATTTATAGTAAAACTCTTGATATAAACTGTAGACGCAGGCAGTGTGTGAATGTGTATGTGTGTGTGAGACTCAGTCCAGGGTTCTGCGATGCCTTCTGGTGGCCTGAATAACCGATTACACCCGGAGCGATTGCCCAAATTAACCCTTACATGGACGGACAGACCCTGCTGGTTTTTTTTAGTAGGAGAGTAAACCCTGACCTGGACCCTTACCTGGTGCTGGTCTCCCATTGGCCTGAAATGGATTTGAGGGCGGAGCAGCTTGTGGCATTCCAGTAGAGACAAAGGGGTTTGTTGATGGGCCTGATGGATGCAAAAAAATGTATTTGATCGATATGTAATCTGGAGATATCACCCATCCATTCTATTCTGACCATTCATATCAGATGTACACCGTATGGCACTTCGTCTACGCTCGGCTGTACCAAACCTTCACCAGTGTAATGATAGCTAGCGTCAAACTGCTTTCATCCGTTAGCTTCCCTAGCAAAACGAGGCAAAAATGCATGCCAGTTCCACAACGCCTGTGGGTTTGGAATGAACCAAACATGGCATGACCAAGCAGCCAAGAAAACACTTGAGCACAAGAGCCTTTAGTCTTCCCTGAGGATTAAACTGTTCCACAAACACTGCAAACTTTACACTTACAAAACAGCAGCGAGTCCACTCCACATTTATACTACAGGTAGAGGACGATTCCACTGAATTCAGAAATCTGTGTGTACAATATAGTATACAACTATAATACATCTGAGCGTATGAAGCATTTCAGAGCCGAGATCTCCACTACTGCCATGTCATCGTGTTTACCTCCGAACCCCTGGGACAGCGCCGCCTGCTGCGGTTGTGGTGCAGATACTCCAGCAGGAGCTCCAAACACAGACCTGAAAAGGGACAGGGGAACATGTGATGAGTACACCAATAGAGGGTGTCGATGGTCGGGTGTCCCTGGCGTTCACGCTGAACATCAGAGCGACAAAGTGCCCTGATGAGGTCTAAAAAATCCATGAGCTGCTCTCGGGGATTTACACAAAACACGGCAGAGAGGACTACAGAGAAAACACAAAATCAAACGCTCCTCACTCGAGACATCCTCACTCGGTCCCATCTCTCTACTTTATTCCGGGTCCTGAGAAATTAGCTGCTTGTCGAACTTCATGGGTAATAAAAATAAATAAAACCAAAAAGACATAGGACACGGGGTAATATTCGCGGCTGTTTATTATCCCATAGCAATCAAACCCCTGCTTTAAATCTCGTAAAGTTCATGAGAAATAAAAAAATTAATGTCGGTATGTGTGTGACGGTGGAGTATGCGGTATTTACCCTGGGGTACTGGTGGCAGTGCCAAAGCTGCTGCTACTGGGGACTGGGGCACTGAAAGCGGTGTCAAGTAGAGCGAGTGCTGCGTAGCGATCGCTTCCCAACATGGCCGCCTGAGGCGGGGGCGGACCCACGCCTGCTGAGGGCGGTGCTGAGCTCGAACCTACAAGACCACCAAACCATGAAAATGAGGCCCGGTTTTCTGAATTCTCTTTATCGTATTAATGATTATATTACTGCATAATTCAGCACCGATCATCAGTGCGAGTGTGATGTGAGAGTTTGTACCTTGTTCAGTTTTGCCAGAGCTGAAGATGTTGTCCAGGTCAGCAAGCGCAGCATACCTGTCAGCAGGTACGGCCCCTCCGTCACCTTTTGCCCCACCCCCAGAACAGTTGGCCTGGGTGGAGCCGTAGGTCGCAAAGTCGGCACTGCAGGACTTGGGGAAGTTGTCAAAGTTGGCAAAGTTGGCGTTGGTCAGTCCCGCTGAGACACCTGTAGGAGAGACGGATACGATGAATCGAGGAATCTGGACAGGGTCACGTCAAGGAGAAGGTACTCCACGCTAATCCTTTCCTATGTAACAAATAGCTCAAATACACACCACCTACGTTTCTGAAAATGAAAACCTCAAAACAAATGTAGTTTAGAGCTTTCCCCCACTGTGGTGCTAGAAAGCATGATGGGAAACCTGAACCCTGAACAAATTGCTTCCTGGTCGAGTGTCAGTGAAGGTTTGAGGAGCTGTTCACTGATAATATGACTCCAAACTGAAGAACTACGTTTCACCCCTGCAGTAAACCGAAACAGCAGACAAAGGTCTCTCGGATTTACTTTACTGTGTAGTAACTGCTCTCACTACAGCAATATATTTATCAATGCACTTGGGCTGATACAGTAGGTGCTGATAACTTGCCCAGGGAGTACCCCACCTCCCCCTCCATGTCTGCTGGGATTGGCTCACCGCTCACACACAGGATGGAAAACAGAAGAGGTTTTAAAGATGAAGTGTGCGAGATGTGTACGTGATGTAAACACTGGAGTGTAAGGAGATAAATACAGGTGATAAGATGCTCAGATGAATAAACACGAACACAGTGCGTGTGTGCGGATACCTATTTGTGCAGGTTGAAATGGTGCTTGAGGGGCAGAATGAAATGCAGGACTCTGTGCAGCAGCAGAACTCCCAAACGCATCAAAATTTGTAAACTCGGTTTTAGCATTAGCATTCTGTGCTGCTGGAGACCATAACACACACACACACACACACACACACACACACACACACACACACACACACACACACACACAATGAGAAATGAGAGATGAACATGGTGGAACAAAAAGTCACTCACACCGTCAAAGGTCATCGCAAGATGTTATGAAAGACGAAGTGGTCAACTGAAACTCATGTTTTTATGGAGTCACTAAAAAGAAATCAACAAATAATAAAGTAATGGATGTGGTGGCAGCACTAAACCTACACCTGCTTTCCTACTGGAACACCCAGAACTTTCCCTTTAAGACGGCTCCTGCGGTATGCTGAGGCGAGACCTCCCTCAAGAGATTTTAATGGACCGTGTAGTTAATACTGTGCAGGAACAGTTAATATTGTGTTGATGACAGATCTGGTTTTAATGTTTCCTTCTAATCATGTAATTGATTACAAATCATATCAGATAATTTACTTAAACAATTATCTTTCAAATCAGCAACATACCACAGAAACGCACAGAACAAAATCACACAAAACAAATTATTAATTTCAAACGAATCACCCCAAACAAACAAGCAAATCATTTTAAATGTACCACCCAAACAAACAAAAGAACCATTTCAAATGAATCACCCAAATGACCAAAGGCAAGCATTCTTAATGAATCACCCTAACAAACAAAAAAATCATTTCAAATGAATCACCCAAACAAACAAAAGAATCATTTCAAATGAATCACCCAAACGACCAAAGGCAAGCATTCTTAATGAATCACCCTAACAAACAAAGGAATCATTTCAAATGAATCACCCAAACAAACAAAGGAATCAATTTAAATGAATCACCCAAACAAACAAAGGATTCATTTCAAATGAATCACCCAAACAAACAAGGGCATCATTTCAAATAAATCACCCAAATGAACAAAGGCAATACTTTAAAATGACTCACCAAAGAACTTTTCACATAAATTCTACAAACAGTAAGAATAAACAGAATCTGATTGGTGATCCATTGACGTGACTCCTTAACTGAACTAACATTTAGCTGTCTACAGGCACTAATGTGTTGAGTCTCAGTCACTGTTCCATGCAGAACTTGGCAAATGCTGAAGGCTGATTAGCTCCTTGACATGTTAATCAAACACCCACACATAAACCTCAACACAAGAAGTGAATGATTCAGAACAACAACCTGCAGGTGAACAAACTCCAACATACTGGTCTTTCTCAAAGGGTTAAAGTAGTGAACGAAATAAACTGTACAAAAAACTTATCTTAAATTTACAAAGACAGTCCCTGCACTGTATGCAACACAACACCGCTTATACAGATACACATTATTACACATGCACGTGCACGTGTGTGTGTGTGTGTTTGCGTGTGTGTGTGCAAATACCCTTACAGGAAGTAGCATTTACCTGGATGGCTGTTGAAATTGGCAAAGTTGGCGAAACCCGAGCTGCCTGTGGACTGTGATGTCGGAGCGGCAAAGATGTCGCCGCCCAGATCGCTGAGCAGATCAAACTTCCTGTCCTGATGGGTCGGCTGAACACGTGACACTACAGGGGACTGAGAGGGACAAAACACGCAGGTGTAAAGCAAAACAAACAAACAAACCTATTCAGACAGAGGCAGGAAGATAACAGTAAACAGGGAGGGACAGAGACATTCAGAAAAGAACACTTCTGTGAGAGATGCTACACTGCTGCTTTCACAAACAATTAGCCCTATGTAGTGCACACTATAGGGAACAGGGAGGAATGTTATAGGAAGTGGTGGGTAAAGAAGAATGATAAATACAAGTGTAATGTCCACACAGAGTTTATTCTTTCTTTAACCTCCTGAGCCTGGTTCCTCTCAAGGTTTCTTCCTCGTGTCAACTGAGGGAGTTTTTCCTTCCACTGTCGCCGCGGGCTTCTCATTAGGGATGTGTAGAGAAATTTTTACATTCCTCCCTAATTTAATTTTACTATGTAAAGCTGCTTTGTGACAATTTCAATAGTAAAAACCACTATACAAATAAAACTGAACTGAAATGAATTAAAACTCATAAACAAGCAGTAAAGTCACAATACCTAAAAACCTCTCATGGTAATAATCACTGACACTTTGAGAGCAATAAAAAGCAAAGTTTAAAAGTGAACTTTATTCGTAAAGTGTGTATCAGTAAGGTTTAGTAAAAGCACCGCACAGCCACGTGTGGTGCGTCTCCCAGAGGTGCGTGTTCTTACCTGGCTGGGTGTGCTTTTGCTCAGGTGCAGAGCAGGTGCCGAGTCTCCCAGCAGGGTTTTCAGCGGTCGCACCTCCGGAGTGCTGTTCGTGCTACTGGCTGAAGAACCTGACATCGAGGCGTGGACGGAGGCTACCACCTTGGCTTGGTCGGGAGGAACATACCTGACCGCAAAAAAGAAATTCTCTTAGTGAACCGTGTGACAGATCCATTTAAATGATCGAAGTGGGTAATACAGTCAAGCATGGTGGAGGCATGATGGGTTTCAGCAGTGGGGGAGTGGAGCTTATTCTGACTACAGAATTATCATCACAATTATGGCAAAAATATTCATAAAACCCTACAGGTGTCTGTACACTAGCTGTATTTCTCACAGTGGAGCACTAACATACATCCATGCCTCACCATCGCTTCTTCTCATATTTTTCCTGCAGGAACTCTTTGACTTTCTGCGGTTCCCTGAAGTCGGGCACGGCTGAGCTCCTGTCATCAAAGAGGCCCAGCCAGATCTGTTTACACACCTTCAGAAAGGAAAGAGAAAGAAAACAAAACATTTATTTACATCAGGGCAGATTTCACAAAAAAAAAGCCAAAGCAGGGCCAGTTAAAGTACTCGTCACCCGATGATCTCTGATTAAATGGATCTTTTCTTCTTGCAGCAGCTTTATTCATATTCCTCACACTCCCATGTACAATAGTACAAAACTAAAATATTACAGAAAAACACTGCAGTCTAAGATATATTGGTTTCTCTACATTGTGTGAGTGTACGGTTTCTGTGGTATGAAGGTTGTTGTTCCACTCATTCTACAGAGATTCACCAAATAAACATTACACTTGTAGGAACTGACATAGAAATACGTTTAAATTTCAAACTGCCAGTGCTGAGAAACACTTTATAAAAGAAAATAAAAACCTTCCAAACACTCCCGTTACACCCTAAACAGGCATTATTTTCATTATCAGTCTATTATTGCTAAAATGTGTTGTATAGTTTGCACTAGCCTGTTTGAAAAGGGCACCATTTGTGGTCCTCTTCACTCTGATGAGAGTTGCAATAAAACTAGATTCCAGCAACAGTACACAGACACTAAACTAACAAATCAGATACAAGCCAGTGAACTTCAGAATAAAATAAAACTCTGCTCGATTACATCCACGCATGGTATAATCCTCACTCCGTTTAATGCACACTTAAACGTTAACAGTTTCTTTTACGTCTGTCACCGCCCACTTTTTGAGGTACAATGGCGCCCCCCTGTGTGAGGATTTATTGGTCGTATTTATTGTTGCATTAGTTGTCCAAGCCACTGAAACACGTCAGAGCATGAAGCTGGTAAATGAGTCGGCTTACCGCGTCTCCATCAAACGATGTGTGAGAGATTGGGCGGAAACTGATATAAAACGGATTTGAACTGAATTTAAAACTGATTCCTGTCTGAATCGCGATTATTAGCATTCTGAATCGATCCAAATTTTCAAGAACGTTTAAAAACACGTTTTTTTCGAACATTTCCAACCCTCCAACCGTTTGTCCAGGCACGGCCCCCGTCGTGAATTGTTCCAGTGAGTGCCGGGTACCGAACTATCTTTTAGAGCCGGCGCTGTCTTCACTGAAGACAAAAGTTTGGGTGCAATTCGGATTTTCTGGGTAAGAAGGATCTTGACATATGCAGTGTGCAAAATCTGCAAAATAAAAGTCAAGTATTTCTGGAGCACGTCAAATCCCGAGCCAACATCTTACACCATCACCCGGAGCTAAAAGAACCGGAGCAGCAGGCACGACCAACTCCTGACCGACGCATATTCCATCACTTTACTAAACTAACCAACCAACTCTAACCAGCAAAGTACATCTACAAAACCAGTTGTCGAGTGATAATTTCTTTCTTTCTCATAGAAGAGTTGTTCCTAGCTTATAGAAGAATGGAGTTATTCGTGAAACTGGCTCCCTTTGTTTGTGATGGTTATGAATCAAAAATCGGTTCGAATCAAGAATCGTCTCCCCAAAAATCAGATTCGAATTGAATCGTGAGACGTTGTTAGATTCACATCCCTAATAGATAAATCCTGATGGTGGAAGTCCACTCTCTAAAAAACCTTTTAAATTGCACCGCTACAGTGCTAAGGCCAGATAAAGAGGGAGAGAGTAATCTTCATGGTTCCTGCTTCATGTACCAAGTGGACAGACCACACTGAAACCACACTGATACAGCCAGGAGGTTTATCTGATATTCGAGGCAAGTCGAGATTTAGTAATGACCCTGACACTGGAGACGCTTTTCAGAAATATCTCCTTACGGATTTCTCTTCATTAAATAAATTACTATTGTTAATATTGTGTGTTTTGGATAAATAAAGTTCCTGTGACTGAGCTGTTAATGAACGAATCCAAGTAGCATCTATAAACCTTAACTTTACTGATGTCTGTGAATAAACTAACACAGAGACCTCTCACAGTGAGAGACACTGACACCATTTAGAGACCATCAATGAAGTCAGTCACACATAGTGACACACACACACACACACACACACACAGGCTGTTTACTATGTAAAAAGTGAGCAGTCACTCAGAGATGCGGAGACGAACACAGGAAGTAGAACACTCACTAAACTGGTCATTATTTCACTGGAATAATAACAACACCTTCTAGTTCGACTTCAGTGATGACTATAAATAAATGGACATAAACCCTGGATATTTCAGATACACAACGAGCACCACTCGACACGGTCTGATGGGGGGAAGAAAACAAAAGGAAGACAGAAAGTGAAATTATAAGGCTGGGCAGAGAGAGACAGAGAGAGAGAGAGAGAGAGAGAGATAAAGAGAGAGAGACACAGAGAGAAAGAGGGAGAGAGACAGAGACACAAAGAGAGTGACACAAAGAGAAAGCAAGAGACAGACAAAGAAAGCAAGAATGAAAGACAAACGAGAAAGGCAGAAGAAGCAAGAGGGAGAAAGAGAGAAAAAGAGAAAGCGAGAGAGAGGGAGGGAGGGAAAGATTGAAAGAGGTCTCTAAAACCTAATAAGTTTTGTTACATTTCCTTGTTTATAAACCTCTTGCTTAGTGATGACGCAGTGATGAAAGGACGAGTGTTGGGAAAGTGGACAGGAACAACAAAGCAGAACTCCCTCTGATTTTAGCAAGTTAAAAACTTCTAGAGACTCGACATTGCAGCAAGTGGGAAGGAAGTAACGCAGGACTGCAGTGAGTATCACAGTTAACACAGCAAACAAAAACTGAGACTAAAACTAAAACAACAGAGAAAAACATTTATTTGACTGAAATAAAAAGAAAACCTATTTTAGTACAACAATGAAAATCACATTTGTTCCCGAAGGGGCCGGTAACGTTACGCAGAAAGCAAAATCGTGACCCGATCGGGCAAAATGAGGCGGAGGTCGCAGGTAGTGATTTCTAGATATCGGCCAATTTATGTGAAACAGTGTAATTTTATAGATTTTTTTTTTTTTGGTAAATTTCAGTAGGAAACAGACTATACTTTCACCCGCCAAAGCCACAACAAGGTAACTGAACGCTAAAATGCACAAAAACAGCCTTTTGTAGAAGACAACCAGCGCTTACCTTCAGAAAAATACTGCAAATTGAAACTCATTTTTGTCGCCGCTTCGTCGGGGAAACCCCCATGACGCGCACTTAAAAATCAACCTCGGACGTCCCTCTTTCTATTTTTTGGCATCTACAGTGACGTTTATTTTCAGCCAATCGCAACGAAAGAAAGTCGTACACAAACCCCGTGCTGTTGCTATGACGCAAATCGCGCAGTGCAATCGTGTTGTTACCTTCATAGTCAGCATTGCTGAATCGAACGCTTCGGTCCGACCCGGACGTGTTCCTGGTTTTAAACGCTTCGACATTAAGTCGATTCCATCACATTACACGAAAGCGAAGGTGTTCTGGATGTATGAGACGCCATAAAGGAAGCAGGTGAG
>JBCNYG010000023.1:831298-841748 GCA_039654305.1 Porochilus rendahli | reverse complement strand
CAGAGTCGGCTGAGATGGGCACCAGCCTCCCCGCAACCCTAATTAGGAATAAGCGGTATAGAAAATGAATGAACTATTATTATTATTACTATTATTATTGTTATTATTATTACTACTACTTCTATCTATCTATTTATGTATTTATCTATCTGTCTATCTATTGCCTATTCTGGCACATGTTACGTTCAAGCTGTTGTAGAGTATTATTCACTCTGGCAGTTTGTTCTGCACATCACATGTTGTTTATTTGTTTACTTGTTTGTTCTAAACATGTCATATGGGCAAATAAAGTTTCTTTGTTTGTCTGTTCTGCACACGTCACATGTTTGTTTCTACTGCACGTTTTTGTCATGGCATGTTACTGCACTAATCTACCCCTCCACTGATCTACCCCTGCATTAATCTACCCCACATTAATCTACCCCCTCATTATTCTACTCCTGCACTAGTCGACCCCTTCAATAATCTACCCCTACATTAATCTACTCCTTCATTAATCTATCCCTGCATTAATCTATCCCTTCATAATTTACCCCTGCATTAATCTATCCCTGCATTAATCTATCCCTTCATAATTTACCCCTTCATTAATCTATCCTTTCATTAATCTACCCCTTCAATAATCTGCCCCTGCATTAATCTACCCCTTCATTGATCTATCCCTTCAATAATTTATTCCTCTACTAGTTTACCCCTTTATTAATCTATCCCTGCATTGATATAACTTTCATTAAACTACCCTAAACTTATCTAACCCTCCATTTATCCAACTCTTTACATCTATTATAATAATTTTGCTATTAGACGTGTTAATTATTATGACTCTCTCTTGGCTGTTATGACTCCTATATTGCTGCAACTGCTTTCAATAATTTATAGAAAATATTTGGATACATTTTTCTCTTGTTTTCTTCTTGGTGTGTTTATTGTCCTGTATATTTGATATCCTGTGTATTTGCACTTTTTATAGTCCTGTGTATTGAGCCACTGTATTGCCGCACTTGCTGAAGCAGTGTTTCCTCGCCATGTTGAGCTCTATAGAGGAATGATATTAAAAACCCTTTGCCTTGACGCATAGCGATGTTAGCATTATATATGTAGTCTTCTGTGGCGGCCAGAAGAAGTAAGGAACGAGAGGCGGGTGTTTGCTTGGTGAAATTCGGTGCTGGTGAGGATATACAGGGGCATCCAAACCCCAGACGCATTTAAAGCAGAAATAAAGAGTTCAGATATAAAACTTTTAAACTTAATAACTTAAAGGATATGCAAAGAACACCAACAGCAGCACTGTTAGTGCTAATAAAAGCTTGCTAGCATTCAGCCTGGTGAGGGTTTTTTTTTTTTTTTGGGATGGGTATTGTTTCCAGTGTTGAACTTTGAGATGCTGATCTTGTATTTTCAAGAGGTTTGTTCTGACCACAGAACTCTACAGGTATTATTCACCTCCGGCTCGGTGGATATCACTCAACCCCCAGGCTCAACCTGCTTGGTGGAAAAAAGTTAAATTTTTGAAAAAACAAAAAAAAAATTTTACCAAATACAAATACTTTGATTTATTTTGTTCTGTTCTGTTCTGTTCTGTTCTGTTTTGTTTTGTTCAATTCGGTTCTTTTCTTTTTGCTTGGTTTCGTTTTGTTTTGAATTTGTGTAGAATAAATCTGAAACGGTGTTAGCGCATGCGCAGCTTCTGGCTGGGTAACACCAGCTTTGATGCAGTTTCCTCTGGACTTGAAAAAATTTTTGACCGAATAATTAAACAGTTATGAAAGTAGCTTTTGTATGATATGGATAATGATAGAACTCTCCATATCGTACTTTGTCTACTTCATTCAAAAGTTGTTTACTATCAGAAAAAGAAGTTTTGATGTCGGCAGCATGGTGGCGTAGCGGTTAGCACGTCTGCCTCGTAGCAAGAAGGTCTAGGGTTCGAGTTCCTGGCTCAGCGAGAGCGTTTCTAGGTAGAGTTTGTAGGTTCTCCCCGTGTTTGCATGGGTACTCCGGTTTCCTCCCACACTACAAAGACAAGCACATTAGGTTGGTTGGTTGTTCCAAATAGGCCATGTTGGCCCTGTAATGGTCTGTCAAGGTGTTCAGGGTGTACCCAGCCTTCACCCAGAGTCAGCTGAGATAGGCTCCAGCCACCCTAATGGGATTATGTGGTTCAGGAGATCAGTGAGCGAGTGATTAAGTAGTATTGAGGTCATCTTCAAATTAATTTTTATAAGATTATGATTTAGAGGTTGTGTCATTGCCATTATCTAGACCTCCCCAGGATACGTTCACACTCGGGAGTTTTATCAGTGCTGTTAGCATAGCGGCTAATACGCCAGCAAAGCTGAAAAAAGCCGAAGAGTCCGCTCATTATAATTCAGCGCCAGCGTCTTCAACATGAAATAAAATCTGAACTCAAGAATCGCTCTGAGCTCTGAGTTAGAATGGAACGGGTTGTAATAAGAGAAGTCTGTGATGTGGAGCAGGAACGCGCAGGCGTGTGTGTGTTTGTGTGTAGGTTTGTGTGTGTTCATTAAAGCGAGCGTTCGCTCTATTTCGAGTTTGACCGAAAGGTACCTGAGAGTCGTGGGGGTCCCTCGAGCTCCGTGGTGTCCTGCCGTGTTCAGCACTTTTTTTTATTGCGCCGTGCGATAAATCGTCCAACGGGATTCTCTCCGGAAACTTTTCTCTCTCAAACTGATTTGCATTCCTGAAAAATTAGCATAGCTGCAAAGACATGATAAGGTGACGTTTTCCCCCCTCATGCAAATCGTGGACGATTATTTCCAGTGGTTGCATTTGGAGAAGAAGTCATTCGGTATTTTTTACAGAATGATCCTCGCTGGTTATCCGTGAATGATTCATTAACCCGGCGAGCACCACTCAGAAGCCACAATATCAATATTCAATTCTAATTAAGCTTCATTTGCTGGAATTTGACAGTTCTGATCAATGCGTAATTATGACGGAACCCGCACTTCAGCTGTGAGGACGTCGTACTTTCCGATCTGGATTCGCTCCAGTTACACAGCTGTGTGTTTACACCTTCTTTCAGCGTTTTTTTTTTTTTTAACGCCATCATAAATGGCGATGTAAAGTTAAAACATCCTCTCACTTCATAATGAGCACACCATTTTCATACGAAAGTACAACCCTATAATTTCCTGCTTCAGAATCCCTGATGTGTTTTAATGGCTTCCTCGGATTCAAATGAGTTCTCTGATGCGTTTCGCCGTCCCGCTCACACTTTTCCTTCGGCAGCCGCGCACAAAATGCATCTCAGGGTCGTTACGCAGCACAAAGTGACAGGTCATCATTTCGGCTGACAGCTTCCTGTCAAAAACCTAATGCACTGCTAAAAATCCTGCACGTACGCATGGTTGTGATGCGCCTGTAAACACTTCTAACTCAAAAAGTTTCGAGGGAAAAAAAAACTTTACATAATTCTTTCCCATTAAATCATGAGCACAAACAGGTTCGGGCTCATTACAGACTCATACAAGTTGATTGATAATCCATTTGGGAGGTTTGATCCGCCAATTACTGAGGAAGTTGAAAAATATGTCTTATAATGCCATCGTCAGAAAACAGAACTGAAGCAGAGAGCGTGAAGTCGACCAGCTGGGACACGCGGCACTCTCGACCTCACTGTGTCCGTTTGAAAACTCACAACAAAACACACAGAAAAGAATTTCAGAATTTTACAATTTCGATTTCAGATTTATTCAGAGGAAATTCACGGGATTACAATTTGTTTAAAAGCTATTTGTTAGCTTGGACGAGTCAGATCACAAAGACCGCGCCTCCTTCTTGAGGACTGAAGCACACGAGCAACACCCATTCACTGGGGTCAAAACACAGGCCACACCTCCTTCACTGGAACTAAAACATAAGCCACACCTCCTTTACTGGGACCAAAACACAAGCCACGCCTCCTTTGCTGGCACCATAACACAAGCCAAACCTCCTTCACTGGGACCAAACACAAGCCACACCTTCTTCACTGGGACCAAAGCAAAGGCCACACCTCCTTCACTGGGACCAAAACACAGGCCACACCTCCTTTACTGAGACCAAAACACAAGCCACACCTCCTTCACTGGGACCAAAACACAGTCTATGACTCCTTCATTAGGATCAAAACACAGGCCACACCTCCTTCACTGGGACCAAAACACAGGCCACACCTCCTTCACTGGGACCAAAACACAAGCCACACCTCCTTCACTGGCATTGAAGTATGTTGACGTTTTAATGGTCAGAAAATCTGGCTAACACTATGTTTATTTGGTGTTTGCTGGACATGTTTTAATAGAAGCTGTTTATATTTTGATGTAAAGTCTTTAAGTTTAGGGTGCCCTCGGCTAATCTGCTATTGGTAAACTGTAGCATCTGTGTATCGTATTTCGTAGGTAAAGTTTATTTTCAGCCATCAAGGAACAAACACTGATTAAATCTTTTACTGTTTTTTATTTTAATTTCTTTGCTGTACTGTATTAATCCCACAAGGAAATTATTCCCTCTGCATTTAACTCATCCAAAGTGAGTGCACACACACACACACACACACACACACACACACACACACACACGGAGCAGTGGGCTGCCACACACATTGTGGCGCCTGGAGAGAAGTTTGGGGTTCGGTGTCTTGCTCAAGGGCACTTCAGCCATGACGGTGGAGGAAGGGAAGGTGCAGCTCCCTCCCCCACCATCACACATTGTTCTTGCTGGTTCAGGAATCAAACCAGCGACCTTTCGGTCCCCAATTCACTTCTCTAACCATTAGGCTACTGCTGCGGTAAGCACGGAGCTAGCTGGTTAGCCTATTATTAAACATTCCAATAAAAGTGCATTTGGTGTAAAAAAATTAAAAAATCTGTAAAATCTTTGAGTGTTGCCCTGCCACAGGGTGTGCCTCACCTTTGCCCAATGTGGGTTGAGATAAGCTCCAGCCTCCCTGCGTCCCTAACAGTAGGATTAAGCAGTTTGGCAAATTAGTGATGAGAACTTTCTCTCGCTAGTTTGCTGTCTTGGCTTTCCACTCATTCACGATGTCGCCGGTCCTTCGCATCCCTTTTTCTTTTTATGTTTTTGCAGATTGGTTTCTAGGACACGTGGAATCCTTTCACAATCACCTGACACACTCCTAACGGAGGTATGTAACGTTTCCCTTTTAAGACGTCTTGTACAAATTGTTTTACGTGACAGAGCAGGTTTCTGTCAGAAAGCTAGTCTGGTCTTAAAAACCTTCTAAACCATGCATGGCTGAGGGATCTGTAAACAAATCAGTCACAACAAGCCTGCAAAAAAACCCTTCAGCATGTCAGATCCTGATTTTTTCCCCCATGACTCGGGAGCATCAATAATAGATAGCCTGACTAAAGATCACAGCGTTTTGCTAATGTGATCAGTGACTGGAACTCTCAAACGTTCCTCCACAAACCACAGACTGGGTTTTAATTTATTTATTTTTTGTTCTTTTTCCCTCGTAAGAGGATTTGTTTGATCAGACTAGCTGTTAATGCTAACACGGAATCAAAAGGTGACGAGATAAACGTTGTTAATGTAAAGCTAATGTAATCCAACAATCCAACTGATTTTCATTGTTCCTGCAAACAGGAACGTTTTCTTTCACCTCAGAATTCAAGTCATAAAATGAATTTTTTCTCTTTGTAAATTGTTTTTCGAGTCATTTATGCAAGTCTACTTGAATAACGTTACTTAAAAGCAAGAATGCGACTTACTAGCTACAATTTCATTCATTCATTCATTTTCTAAGCAGCTTAATCCTAATTAGGGTCACGGGGAGGCTGGTGCCCATCTCAGCCGAGTCCGGGCGAAGGCTGGGTACACCCTGAACAGCTCGCCAGGCCATCGACAGACACGACTATTCGCACTCACACTCACAGCCAGGGGCGATTTGGAACAGCCACTTAGCCTAATGTGCATGTCTTTGGACTGTGGGAGGAAACCGGAGTACCCGGAGGAAACCCACGCAAGCGCAGGGAGAACATGCAAACTCCACAGATCCCCCTCGCTGAGCCCAGGACTCGAACCCAGCACCTTCTTGCTGTGAGGTGGACGTGCTAACCACCATACCCTCCTTTCACATGATTAAATGATGTAAAACAATAAACTTGTATTTGGGGAAGACGTTAGTGTTAGTGGGTTTTAGATAGACTATATGTGGTTAACATGTCCGCAGGCAGCGTGGTGGGATAATGATTTCCTTACAATTCACAAAGTGATGTTCTGAATCTTCACTTAGCTTGATACCCCTTCCGCGACCCTTCAGTCCAGGCCAAATTAGCCTACATTGACCCTGCCCAAGCCTGCTCTCGACCTTTCACCTTGTCTTGTGACCCTGGCTTTCATTAAGAGAGGAGTCTAATAGACAGCGGTGGACCCGGTGGAGGTCGAGGGGGTGGTAATACTTTAACATGGTTAAAGGATGGATTTACGAGCTCTGGTTTGAATTGAGCAGCTCGGCGAGTCATGATGTCACCGGGAACGTTTACAAAGGGGGTGATATGAGGTTGGATGCTATAGAAGCAGAGGGAATATGTTTACGATGCTGATGGAATGATTATGGGTGCGTTGGCCTCTTTCTTAAAAACATGGTTAAGAAACAGTGGTGTCGTAACCGGAGTAGATCCGGTGCATTTCATGAATTGACCATTTTTCATGCTTTGAACATTAGCCATGTTCTCTCTGAGTGGGACGATATACTCTGCCTTTCCTGTCAATAGTTGTCAGCTGTCGTAATAGTTAACACTCTGTACCAGTAAGAGCTGAATCCTTACAGACGTTTCAGGACTATTTACCAGCAGGATGTCAAGAGTGAGTGAATGTAGAAATGTATAATCTAAAATTAATTTATATTTATATATTTGTATAAGGGTGGCACGGTGGCGTAGTGGTTAGCACGTCCGCCTCACAGTCGGCTGAGATGGGCGCCAGCCTCCCTGCGACCCTAATTGGGAATAAGCGGTTCAGAAAATGAATGAATATATTTGTATCTATTTCCTTGGATCAAATATGCGCTCCTACCTTCCAGCCCTGACGGCGATGACTTCCCTCAAAGGGTCCAAATTCTTCTCCAACCTCCAGCCTCCTCTTGCTCCAGATGCCCAGGGTGCCAGGTGAAATGGCTGACTCACGCAGTTCGAAGTCTGCGGGCAGTGATGGCGATGCCTCCTCTTCATCCTCTAGGTACACGGGGGTGTGGAAGGAGCTGCTGAGGCAAGAAGAGTCCAACGGGACGCTCCTTTCACACGATGCCCTCGACGAGTGGACGCTGTTAGTGGTGATTAATGGGATAGGGTCTCCGTCGGACACTCTCCCGACTTCCTCCAGGACATCGGAGGGGAAAAGTGGGAAGTCACCTTCATCACCTGTAGAGGATGAGATCATTTTTAACAATTATGTCTCCAGGATTGCTGGGTTTGGGACACTGGGTCAAAGATGCCTGGTGAGTGCAAGTTAAAAACACGTGTAAAGAATCAAAAGGTGATAAGGAGTATATTTGTTAGGAGATAGGCCTCTGGATTAGAGCCATGCAGACAACACCCCCACACACATTTGTATCACTGCCAACTTGGCAAGAGCTAGCGTTTGTCCATGAGCGCTAAGTGCTAACTCAGTGTGGACGCGCACAGGAAAATATACACTACGCTGCTCATAACAAAGGTATCTGACCACTAGTTAAACAAACATAGGCAAGAGGAAAGTCGGTAGTGTCTGTAATAACAGTCCAAGTGACTAGCTGAGACCAAGCCAGTCGATTGTGTCCTCTTAGTACACTCTGTCGGACACCTCCTAAAGAACCAGAGCCAAATGTTCGGTAAAGGAATCCCCAAAGGGAAGATTGAATCGCCTGGAGTGTTGTCTGCATTGTGTGGCTCCCAGCACTCCTACTTCCCTTTTTTTAAACGTTTTCCATCCATCCCTGGCAATGGGGAATCGGAGAAAAAACAGCGGACGTTTCAGCCAGTGAGGTTAATTGAGAACGGAGAAGAGAGGACGTTGTCTATGACCTATAACCCTCTCGTTGGTTTGGAAGGAAAGAGTAGCACGTGGCTGATGAGAGTGTTTTGTTACTGTGTTGGAGTTACTTTTCCCACTGGAGCCGCTGCATCTCATACAGTCACCATGAGATCCCCGCAAAACTGCGAGACACAACATCTGTACATCTCATTAAGCTCACCAGTGGAAAGATACTGTACTTGCATCATGGAAGGCTAATAATCATTTACTGGCTAAAAGCACTAATGTTGCTGTCTCAGTGTGAAGCTGGTCTCACACGGGGCGGTTCTGAACGCGGTTGAGTGCGGTTACAAACCTTGTTAAACCACAGTGACATGCCGTCGACCGGCACTGACCAAAATAAACCTTGGGGTTCTCAAAATATCGGTGTCTAGCTGCCGGGTTGTCACCTTTCACCTTTCTAAACCGCCTTCAATACGACCTCATTACAACCTCGTTCACACAATGTTTTCACCTACTGATCACTATTGTTTTGCCACAACACCTTCATTTAAACGTCACTGAACCACCTTCAACACCGCCCCAGCGTACGGCTGCCACACTGCTGTCATATTTTGGCAGTTGAGCGGAGTTTAGAATCGTGCTGAACCACTGTCAGAACACTGTGAGGCCTGCTTGACCAAAGACAGCTGATGTCAAAATTCCAGCAGGAAGACACATTTTTAGAATTCGGTGAGTACGAGCAATATGACAAATACCGGTGAACATCCGCCAGTAGGAGGACAGGGTAGGTTTCCCCCCATTCTTTCTTTGCCTAATTTAGTTGTAGCCAATTCCCACCCATCATACAACACATGCTGCTGCCACCCGCATCTTTATTTACTGCTGTTTCTGTGTGTTCAGGGTCTGCCTTGCATACAGAGGGATGGCGTTATCGGCACCATTTGTAAGAATGAGCCCACAGATGCCCATGATTGTTTGGTACCTGCAGTAAGTGATAGGGAGGGGAAGGTATGGGAGCTTGGAAAATAATGTATTCATCATTCATTTTCTGAACCGTTTAGTCTTAATTAGGGTCACGGGTAGGCTGGTGCCTATCTCTGCCGACTCTGGGTGAAGGCAGGGTACACCCCTGACAGCTTGCCATGCCATCGCAGGGCAGAAGCGTGCTGATGGCACACACATTCGATTAAACAAATCAAGCTAATGGACGGAAGAAATTCTCACTTTGGTGACGCGCCTCTCGATTTTACTGACTTGAAGTTCGCACACTGCGTCATCTAACAGGACGAGCACACTGTTATAATACAGCGACTCGACGAGACAGAATTCAACCAGGATTCGCTTGGGATCATTTTGTAAAGCATGACAAGTACTAATCGTACAGTCTACACCAGCTTAGCACACTTGGACTTCAACTGAGAGTAGGCCACAGTGGAGCTAGCATGCTGTGGCTAGTGCGCTGTGGCTAACAGGATGTGACAGGTAGTGGTGAGTGCTAATGAGGAGTGGGCACATCCTCCTGTCTCTGTACATTCCAGTGTCACAGCAGGGAAGCTAGGCTACATACACACACACACACACACACACACACACAATCGCCTTGCGTTCCAACAACAGCTGAGAGCAGGTCAGGCAATTTTACTCTAAGCCACGACTCTGTTAAACATAAGAAACCATAATGTTAACCTCAGCTATGCTGTTTAAATATCATTCAGCCCAAGAGCGAAAGTCTGCCAAAGTCGCCAAGGCTTTTAAGGGTAACCCAATCCGCCTTTCACAAGCTCCCACCTCTCGCTACTTCATTCTGCCTCTTAAAATTGAGAAGGGGAAAACCCAATCCCCTCATCATGTGCTGTTTTGGCTGTTCAAGTCTCAGCAATAAACATATTAGTTTCGGCAAAAGGTAAATGTCTGTGAAAGGAAAACAGAGCGGACTAAAGTGAAGGTGGGGTTCACGCTCGGAAGACTAGCAGCGGTTTCAGTGTGGTACTCCTGATAAAAATCAGGGCTTGGTCAGGTTTAGTCATCAGGAATTAGTAATACTTGACCGAGTTGAAACCATTTAAAGAACATGATGAGTCCAGGATATACAATCAGCTGCTTATGCACGACAAAAGACTGCAGTGTTTCAGGAGGGGAAACAGAACAAACGTCCCTGTATCCAGCAACAAAAGCTAGCTTCTGTGAAAGATAAATATAAATATCCACCTCCTCATACACACACTGAACACAGGTTAGGCTTGATGTCCTTATAAGGGCATTTCAGGACCTCCCACAGTCCAAAGACATTAGGCTAACTGAATGATCCAAATTGTCCCTAGGTGTTAATGGGTGTGTGTGTGTGTGTGTGTGTGTGTGTGTGTGTGTTGGCCTGCAATAAAATGGAAAGTTGTCGCGTGTGTCTCCTGCCTTCTCCCAGATGAGATAGGTGCCTACCCCCCCATGATTGTAGTATGATTCATCCCCT
>JBCNYG010000023.1:746070-756530 GCA_039654305.1 Porochilus rendahli | reverse complement strand
ATGTAGCTTTGTTTTGTTTTTTCCTCATACCACATATATATATATATATATATATATATTAAACCTGTATCAGCCTGGGAGAAAAAAAACCCCATATATATATATATATATATATACACATATATTAACCCCTTATCAGCCTGGAGAAAAAATTACGCATTTTTGTTTGTACATAAAAATTTTCCTAATGCTAATTTGTTTAGTTCTAGTCATTAATTTATTTACACATTTCCCACAGAAAAAAATAAAAAGAGCAAAAAAGTTCTACGGTCCACTCATGCAATGTGTTACTAATTTTTATTTGTATTTTTTTAAGAATACCGAATATATACAGTGGAAGACAGGTTAGGATGTAAATTGGCCATAAACAAGCTGAAGGTTTGAGCTTTTCACTCTGGTTCTAAAGAAACAAGAAGGTTCTCAGAGCAGGTTCGAACCGATTTCCCTCCCCCAAAAATTGGACAGATTATAAACGTTACACATTTAAAACACTTAAGATCAGAAGACATTTTCAAATCCCATGTTGACTTTATATCAAGGCACAAGTCCAAAAAAACCAAAACAAACAGAAAAAAAACCATACACAAAAAAAGTTAAATACACAAAATACACAAATTATTACAAGTGGCTTATTTATATTCAATAATTTACAGATTGTTCTCCGTCTCGTTTTATTTGATCAGCAGCAACTGTGATACTTTAAAACCATTGTTTATCTTTCTTTAAGTTATTGTACACAACATTGAGAGTGTGTCACAGGAAAAAATGGAAAAAAAAATAAATACGATTTTACTTTAAATTGCAAACTTGTGTACTGGCTTCTCAGGTTTCAGAGCAACGTATTGGAAATCAAAGCCTGGTCTCAAAGAAATCTACTGCAGACACAGGTGATGATGGAGAAAGCTCGGAATCACCTGCACGTTCGTTCACAAATTTATTAAAGCACGAGACTGAGAAATCTATTCCAGAAAAATACAATTTTACAAAAATAAAATAGCGTCAATGCTCCCTCCCATGGTATCGACAACCATTACATCATATTTACACCCTTACTCCCCCGGGTGGTTGTTCTAAACCAGGGGTGCCCGATCTCATCCGCAATGGCCATGGTGGGTGCAGGTTTTTAGTTCAGCCAAGCAGTAGCCACAGATTACACCTGTTCCAAAAAAAAAAAGAGAGAGAGAGACTAGATCACACGTTAGTGTTTTAATTTTGAAGCAGGGAGGCAGCCATCTTGGTGAGACCACTTCACTGTTGGGTTATACGCAAATAGCACGAAAAGATGGAAAATGAAAATAATTACATTCAATTCAATTTAAAATCCTTTTTTGGTGCCAAATTTCAGCTATGCAGAGCTTTTATTTATTTCATTTATTTATTCAGAAATATCAGTAAGATTACTGGTCAACTTTTATAAAATGAAAGTATTCGGACAGTCAGCAGTAAGATTTTCAGAGCTTTCAACAGCACCATTTTGAGAAGCAAGGTGGTCTCACTAAGATGGCTGCCACCCAGCTTCAAAACTGAAACACTACTCTGCAATCTAGTCTTCTTTTGAAACAGATGGAAGGTGAGGCTCCTGCTTGGTTTGCAGATAAGACTGGACTCCCGTGTTCTAAACCCTTGGCATCCTGGTGTTCCAGCACATAGTGGCGTTTTGTCTGCTCCTGATACACTTCCTGTTCGGACATGGGTAGAACCTGTGCAGGACATTGGGTCCTCCAAGATCCCCAAACCTGGGCAAGCGATTTCCAACGATTTGTCACTGGTGTTTCCTGCATTGCTTACGAACCTTAAAATATGTTTCGTACCACTTTTAAATGTGCAAAAATGGTGTGGTGCCACCTGAAGGAATTCAACGATAGTGTAGCGTATAATTACAGGTTGCCACAGACAAACTAGCTCGTCACATCTTTACGCTAATATAACGCAAGCATAAACTTCAAACAATACCCCCGAGCTGTAGAAAAAGGTACGAGACAAATGAGCAATCTGATTGGCTACAACTCTTCACAACCTTATGCAACCCTTTTTGTGCACTTTTACGAAGGAAAACGGCACATGGTTTTTGGTTTACTCCATCATGCCCTTGTGTTATATAGCAGCAATTGTCTAGGTAGTTGTGGTTGCCAAAGTCCTGAAGGTATAATGAGGAAACCATTTTGACCTGAAGAGGATCGACTGGATCAGACATACGGTAGTACCAAAAACAACGGCAACTCCGAGAAGCCCGAAAGGAAGGAAGACATAAAAGTGGGTCACAGTGCGGATGCATGTTGGCGGTACGGATGACTCGTCGTGTCACAGTGTGTCAAAGGTGGACAAATCAGTAGAGTTTGCATTTTCATAGGATCCGATATTCCCATAGAATTTTCTGTCACGCTGATTTTCTTAACTCACGTACCTGTGTTGCTCAATGCCAAAAACCAAAAGTACCAAGTGTGTTCAAGGCATGATTGATTTGCATTTAGTGACGAACACAAAACTCCACAAAATGCAAAGCTCTGGGCCAAAATGACTAAACGATAATGACAATAAACTCCTTCCAGTAATGCAGCTCAGCCACTGCACTGACTCCAGACATTCGCATGATGTAATGTGGTAGAATTACGTTCGGGTCATTCGCTGATGAAAACTGCAGCCAAATTACAAATTTATCGTCCCTGTTTAGGCTCATGACCAAGTTATTCCATGACTTCTGATCATACATAAACTCAAAGCAAGGTGTTAGTCATACAATCCAGAGTGAGTGAAATAACATTCTATCCACTGGATTGTGAGAAATAAAGTATTTTTATTATTTAATTAATTTTTCAAACAGTTTAATCCTACTAAGGTGGCAGAGAGGGTGGAGCCTATCGTAGACAAACCTGGCTGAGAACAGCTCACAAGTCCTTCATGAGACCAACACACACAATATTTCGCGCTCACATTCACAGCCAATTCAACTAATGTGCATGTCTTTTGACTGTGGGAGAAAACCAAAGTACCCAGAGGAAACCCCACAAACACAATCCAGAGCCTTCTTGCTGTAAGGTGGATGTGCTAACTACTAGGCCGCCATGCCACACTCCTTTACTTTATTAAAATTCATGAAAATGGACGCTAACCTGCTAGTCGCATTTCCGGGTTCAACACACTGGTTACAGTGGCCTCTACCAAGGGTGACTGGCCTCGGGCAACACTGAGACCTTGAGGCATATTCCTCATTGTTTTGTGCAAAAAACATTGAATTGTTAATAACAAAAATTAATTAAAAAACACCAGGGTAAGGGTCAGTGTTCTGGAATTCCACCCTCATGTCACATTCGACTGCAGTTTCAAGAAGTGACTCGTATACGCGGAAAAAGAACTCCACATCTCTTGTCGAACACAAATTTTTTTTTTTTTTGCTGAACTGGATATTCCCAAACGCCCTTCTAGATTTCCTTATGCGCGATCTATGTACGACGTGGCGCTTTATGAGAAGGATCACGATCATGTTCGTACACACGTCTCTGTATTAATGCGACTTGACTGGCAACCTCCCTCGCAGTTACCTCATTAGCTTCCACTTATGCTAGCTAGCTTGTTTAACTTTGCACAGAGCGGAGTGGAAGTCTGGAGCACTTACATGCCTGGCGTGCTGACAGCGAAGTCATGATTTGTCCACCTGTGATGCATGGCGGTAGTACCGAGTGAGGTTGGACAGAAAGTTCTGATAGAACACCACTAGAGCATTAGCACCGAGGAGAAACCGCACACCATTAACGATAAGCATCGTATCAATTACACTCAAATCTCTGTACCTGTATTTACTAACACCTGTACCATATGTATTAGTATCAAATATATTATTACTGGTGGTGTGAAAAAGGAAAAGCATCTTTGGAGAAAACTTCCTGTAGTGCTGTTTACTGAATGTAAAGGCATTTTGTACCATTTCGTAGCGTAAACAGCAAATACTGCAGCATGATGTGAGAAGAGAGTGAGGATGTCCAAACGGCGATGCCCGAAAGAGTAAAATCTCAATTAAGATTACGCTTAAATGACCACAGAATACCACAGCACTGATGAAGTCTTGATTCTGATTGACTAGTAGGTGTTGATTAGCGAATAAATCTGCTGATAAAAAGCTAAGCAGGTTGAAGGTGTTGTTACGAAGCATTTCATCGCCGATACGATGACATCTTTCACTTTCTATGAAGGCGGTTAACGTTTTCCTGGAAGGAGTCTCCAGTTCCAGTACTTGGACTGTATGTTTTCCGCTTTGAGGACTAATGACGTCACATGGCGTTATGGTTCCTGATCAGAACCGGTACGAAAAGAGAGGCAGACGATGGAGAGTACATTTACCGCTGCTGACATATCAGCACACGTCCCACATGACTATAAATAAACAGGTATAAAGTACAACGAGTTCTCTAACACACTGCAACCTGTAATCGCTGCAGTGTTGGAAGAGGATTAAAAACAACACGCCATGGTTTTACTCCATATTCGTTAGGCTATGTAAAGGCAACGAGCTGATTCCTGATTGGTACGTTCATGCTGAGGTTTAATCGTGTGTCCCCAGGCCCTGAGGACTCCAGGATTCATGAGAACTGCAGATCAGAGGAGGCCAGCATTCTGGATGGTCGGAGTGAGGTCGAATGTGAGGTCCGAGTCTAGATGAGAAGCAGCTGAGGTCCGGTGTGGTCAAGATGAAGGACTATTGGAGGATTCGGGGGTGCGGGTTATTTCGGGTGGGGGGAGCCGATTGATGAGTCGTGAGATGTCGATGCGTCCTCATTCTGTGGACGAGAAACAAAAGGAATTTAAAACGGATGAGAATGTTGAGTGAATTAACCCTTAACACCCCACAGCGCCCCCTGCGTGTGCATTGCACTAACAACCAGCCGCAACTTCTAGCCTCATCTGCTATAGTAAATCACTAACACGGGACACATGGATGCATCAACACCACACCTTTATAAACCTTTTCACAAAATGGAATTCCAGCAGCATTTTTTTTGTTACGGTCAACGTTTTTATATTTGTCAGTTTTTCAGGCTTTGAGCAAAACCCATGCAGGGACACTACCCTCCGAGACATGACTTGATTCTAGAATGTCAAGGAACAAAGTTGAACCTCAGAGCAAGGTCTCCAACCTTTTTGCAGATAGCCAATTCCCATGTTGAAATTATTTATATCTTAGAAAAAAGTGACATCGACCCACAGATAGTGAGGGACAGAAAGAAAACCATACACACACCTTCAAATGTTTTGGAATGTTTCATTTTTTAGCATTTATAACTGATAGACAGACTGAAAAGCCAAATCCCACCGTTTCATAAATCATTCA
Organism: Porochilus rendahli; assembly: GCA_039654305.1. Taxonomy (NCBI): domain Eukaryota; kingdom Metazoa; phylum Chordata; class Actinopteri; order Siluriformes; family Plotosidae; genus Porochilus; species Porochilus rendahli. Next base: position 751,207 of record JBCNYG010000023.1, on the reverse strand, counting down.
TACTCTGAGACGCCGGCTCCCGGGGTAATTAAACCCAGTACTATGTAGGGCCTGTTTATTACATTATCATGGCTGCATGGTGGAGGAGCCTTTCACTCTATGAGTGACCTCTGGTTTTAAAAAATAAATAGGTGTGCTGCTATCGACAGTTCTGAAGTGTTTTGAAGAGGTTGAACTCAACCACTTGATCATGAACCCAGGACCACAAGCATTACCACACTGACCCCACAGGATGAAAGGAGTGCTAGATTTTATTTATTTTTTCACTCTCAACTTAATGCAAATTATTCGATCATTTAAATACTTCAGGTGACTCAAAAACATTGGTAGGCAGACTTCAAAAAAAATTACGGACGAGACAAAAAAACCCCAAACTTTTAAACATGTTCAAAACTCCTAATGCGAGGGTCTGATGGAATTATGTACGAGACATATCCACAAATGACCTACTGTATACCGGTTGTGTGATGTACGCGAAAGGGGCTTTAACAAGCGGTGAGATGATAAACAGTGCTGTTACATTTGGGACGAGCATGAGATCTGTTTGAGCAGCAAGGAGGAGAAACCAAGAGACCTGAACAGACTGAAGTGCTGCCACATCACTCTCATTTAAATTGGGATGAACCCTCATTGTTACTGCTATGAATTCCAACAGTGTTCATGTTGGACATGTAACAAAATAATAATAATGATTATAGTAATTATAGGATCCTAGACGTTCTTGATGTCAACTGCATGGGTTACCTATGCAGTATGCATTTTTTACACCCAAAATGTAAAAATAATAATTTAATAATAACAAAATAAGAATAATTGTAATAATAATGTAATTTCTCCGCCAAGTGTCCCTTGACATGATCAAATGTTCGAGTGTCGGATTCCTGCAGCAGTCACAAATATCTCTCTAACTGCTGGAAACCCCCCCCCCAACCCTCCCCCCCCCAACAAAGTATCTGTTAATGAGAAAGAGTTGCACTCTCAGCCATGACACACTGGAGCAAAGAGGGATGTGGGGCCCGTGGTGGTGGTGGAGGTATCATTAGTGATCATTAGGGCCTAAAAGGAGAAGGTATGTTTGTTTATCCTGGTGGAAATTCAGCTGCAGTGGGCCCCAGCATGGAAAAAAACAGCCTCCTCTCCAAAGAGGAGCATGAAGGGAAGCCACACAGCACGGTTCAGCAAACTAAGATATTGTAGGGGCTCTAACGGGGGGTTTCCATTAGGGGTGGAAATCGATGGGGGTGGGCACTAATTTAGCCCACTCCCGTGATATTTATTTGTTATTTGTTCACCAGGAAACCCAAGTGATGAGTTTAAAATGTTAATATGAAAGGTAATAACACACAGCCAGCTAGAAAGCTCATCAGGTTGAGTGTAGAGTATGGTGAAAAACTTTATTTTTAAGCACAAATACTTTGTTGTTCTGTCTGTGCTGCTGTAACAGCTTCCACCCATCTGGGAAGGATTTCCACTGGATGTTAGGGCGTGGCTGTGGGGACAAGAGGTCTAACCCGACTGACCTGGCAAAATCGTGCCCACCCAAAAGTTTTTCTGGCATGTGAAAATATGAACTAAACTGACCGTCCTCTAATTTCTGGGATGCATCTGATCTTTAATGCGTCGAGGCGACTGCCAGCTGGTCATTTTGTTTACATGACATTCACCTATGGAGTCAGCGCGAGCCTACTGTACACCAGTCTACTCCACTCCGTCCTACTCCACCCTACTGTACACCAGTCTACTCCACTCCGTCCTACTCCACCCTATTGTATACCAGCCTACTCCAATCCACTCCGTCCTACTCCACCCTACCCACACCAGTCTACACTGAATTAAAAAAAAAAGTTGGCTTTTTTTTTGATGAAGTTTGTATTGAGTGAGCAGCTGAGGAAAGTGGACTAGGCCTCATCCGAGAGCCAGCGCAGTAGTGGTTTCAGTGAAACCTCATCTATAAATACAGTGGTGTAACGAGGCACCCTTGGTGCGGAAAAACATGAAAGTCTACCTCACATCCTCGCGGCGAGTGCTTTTATAGGAGCCACCATCTTTAGAGGCGCCCTCCTCTTTACTTAAAAAAACCAGCGAGCTAGAGGAAATTGCAGAGGGTAAAATTAAAAGCTGTCGCTTGCTGGGTCACGAGGGAAGGCAATGGGAAAGGTTGTTCCGATCACTGCTCCGCCTCCAAATGCACATAAAACGGTATGATCGGACGGAACTCTCATAAGAACAGATCTACTGGTTAAATCATCCTGAACCCTCACAGGTTGCTTTAGTAGTCAACTGTTCAGTGTTGGTTCCTTACGTCACCATGCAAACTAATGTTAACATCCTCTAATCAGAGATGGGAGGGTTAAGATTACATCACCAGTCCCCACCCCTGAAACCGAGTCTGAAACTACTACTAATTTTCAGATGGATGCTGATAAACTCTGAAGACTTCTCCCAGGCTCAGGTGGACAGGTTAATAAGACGCCTGTGTTGGATCTCTGATTCAAATAACACCACAAAATCATATTTCAAAATGTAAAAACTGGCAAGACCAGAAGGTGGACCAGAACACCACGATTCACAGTAAAAAAAAAATACATTAGGCTAACTGGCTTTCTTAAATTGCCCCTAAGTGTGGGTATGAGCCTGAATGCTTGTGTGTTTGTTGCCCTGAGATGGTCCGGAGAGCCATGGGTGTACCTTGTCCTCACCCAGACTTGGCTGAGATAGGCTCCAGCCTCCTTGTGAACCTAGTAGGATTAACAGGTTCGGCAAGTCAGTGAGTGAGAGTGTGATTGTAATGAATTTAATATATTTTTGCTGCTTAATCAAGAAAAAAAGAAAAGAAAATCAGCTGGTAATTTTCATTTCTAAAACGAACAGCAGCACAAGCCTGAAAACTTTAATGAGTCCTCAGGTTAAAGAGTTCCTACACACCTGATTCGATTCATTTCAAATAAACCCTGCCTTAACAAGAAAGTCACCAATAAAAACAATAAAAAAGGGTGACGAATCCCCTTAAAAAAGGAAATCCGATACAGAACGTGACAAAGGATGTTACTGTTTACATCCCTTCAGTAGAGTGATTCCATAATTTTTGTTGGGGGCTGTAGTATAAGGCTCTGGTTTATTGATCTTAAGGTCAGGGGTTCAAGCCCCAGCCTTGAACAAGGCCCTAACCCTCAATTGCAGTTGAACAAATTTTATTTTAATATGTAAATTGCCCTGGATAAGGGTATCTGCCAAATGCCGTAAATGACAAATGACACATGTCGTGGAAACAGTCTGAACTCTGCTGTTTAATATTTATTCACTGAAGGGTTAAAAATAAAGACGCTGATTAACTTCAACATGTCTCTTACTTACTTCTGTATGAACATGATCAGCTACCCATTGTTTGCCTTGTGATTAGGATGCAATGTGACAACAGGACAGAGATTTTACACACCTGGTGAGAGCTAATAAAACAATGAGAGTCATTACCTGGAAGTAGTTATACCCACTGTGTGTGTGTGTGTGTATACACACAGAGGACCACACACTTTAAAGGAGTGATATTTCCTTACTTGTAGACACAGTAATGGTTCCTGCCCTCTTTACAGTAAGTAACTCCTTATATGGGCATGAGAGAGGGTGGTACTCGTCTTTACTCATGGAGCTCAATGAACCAACGTCATTCAGTTAAGCAAGTATTCATCCCACACACACACACACAGGGAGAGAGAGAGAGAGTGAGAGAGAGAGAGGGAGGGAGAGAGTGAGGGAGAGCCAGCCAAGGTTTGAGCATATGAGGACAATTTTAGCTTGATCACACACTCGTACGCACTCGGTGGGGGATACGGTTACAGATGTGTGACCAGAGTGCGCTCTCACTGACGTCAAAACACAGGTCAGATTCACACACATGGAAAGTTTACACACACACACACGATCTATAACTGATCATGTGGAATATTCTTTGCATACACAAGCCCCCACCACACGCACACACACACACACGCAAACACTAATACAGTGCATGTACTAAACACTGCTATTTTGAAGTTATGTTGCAAGAAAGGACTTCACAGAGAACTTCTAAAAAATCCTGAAACCTCAGTGTGTGTGCGTGCACACAGACACACACACACACACGAATGCAGATCACATGTAAAAAGATATCAGAATAAAAAAAATAAGCCAACAATAAGGACACCTCATTTCAGGAGCTAGTGAAAACAAAGCCTCGGTATCAGGCCCTCTGTGTGTATGTGTGTGTGTGTGTGTGTGTGTGTGTGTGTGTGTGTGTGTGTGTGGTGGGAGAGAGCCTGTGTGCCAAATACCATTCCCTTTAGCAAAGGAAAAACTTCCATCTACCCCCACCACACACATACACACGCCAGATGTTTAGCCTACTTCAGCAAGTTGAGACTGAGACAGATGCACACACACACACACACACACACTCACACACACACACTTCCTCTCGTCCACACTTCAAACAAAACAATACAGCAACACAGACAACGCTAAAGGGCTGAGTTGAGGGATGACACACACGCGCACACTTTACACAAAAAGACAAAGCACTTGAACACAGCAGAAGGATGCCGCGTGGTGGTGGGAGAGAAAAAAACTGAGTGAGAAGTGGCGCAGACATGCCTGAGCGAACACACTCGACAAAGTTTCCATTGCTGCTGTGACCTCAATGATGAAGGCTTACACACACACACACACAGCCTTCTTTCCTTGTTTTTTACCCCCTCACGTACACACAAATGATGCAAGAAACTCTGTAGAATTCCCCACACACACAAAAAGAAAAGTTCCACACTGATTAACATGAGAAGAAAGGAAAGAAAGAGAAAGGGCACAGCAAGACAGTGACAGAAAAAATCTAAAAAAAAGGAGAAAAATGGTGAGAAAGACAGTGGGAGGGGGGTGTTAATAGGAGTTGATATGAGGACAGTGGTGTGGGACCTATGTGGGCTCTAAGGAGCTCCTCTAGTGCAAAGCAGAGGTGTGGACCAGGGTGGAGCAGAGCAGACTGGTATACAGTAGGGTGGAGTAGGACGGAGTGGAGTAGACTGGTGTACAGTAGGGTGGAGTAGGACGGTATACAGTAGGGTGGAGTAGGACGGTATACAGTAGGGTGGAGTAGGACGGTATA
>JBCNYG010000023.1:694219-706296 GCA_039654305.1 Porochilus rendahli | reverse complement strand
GAGATGGGCGCCAGCCTCCCCGCGACCCTAATTAGGAATAAGCGGTTCAGAAAATGAATGAATGAATGAATGAATTTATTATGCATTTGATCACCATATTCAGCACTATTATTAACCACAGAGCACCAGGATGAAGTTCGGTTTTGCTCTATACCTCAAAATCATCAAATTGTCACTTCCTTTTTGCGTTGTAGGGATAAGTTGATACATAAGTTGAAGTAATAGTGCTCTCAACTTCAGTGGTGGTGTTTTGTGATCACAGACCACATTTTAGGATCTCTAGCTGTGGTGTCATCACTACCTGTAGGACCAGCAGGACCAGGTTTTCCAATATTTCCTTTCTCTCCTTTTTGCCCATTCTCTCCATTCTCCCCACAGGGTCCCGGGTCACCCTGTACCCCTCTACAACCTGTGTTAGCCATCAGCAGAAAGTTATTAAAATAACAGATATATCCACATTTTTCTTGCAATAATATACAAATACACTTATATAACTGTGCTTACACCACCTTTTTAACTATTCATATTTTTATCATTAAATAGTTATTGTAACAATTCTGTTGGGGTGCAAAGGCTACCTTGGTCACCACACTCTCCCTTCGGCCCACGGACACCAGGACTTGCAAATTCACAGGGTTGTGCAGTATCACCTACACAGAAGACAAATTCAACTCAAATTAGCACAACACACAATGTGTTGCAAAAGTATTTACCCCTCCATGCTGTTTCTCTGACTAATGCCCTTCAGTCCGACAGGTGACTTTTGTTGGACAGTCTAATTTCACAAACTATACACGGACATAATAAATAAATAAATAAACGTGCCGTAAATGTAAACATAGATTCATGACCTACACTCAACTTCACATGGAGTTCACATCAAATATCAGAATTGGGGGAAGAAAATCTTGAAATATTGTTAGTACAATTTGGGTTGGAATCTGCTGGAGCCTCTAAAGCTTACACAGCACAGTGTGGAAATAAAACCCTACACTGTAAGTAACCACTCTTTCCAAAACATAATGAGCAGAAAAGCATCTCAGAAAATACAGGCCCCAATTCTGTCCACCATGATAAAACAGGAATCTTGGGTGAAGGTAGGCACCAGCTCTCTGAAACTACACAGTTGAGAATTGGATAACAGTCATCTGATCTTTTAAATATTATTAATGACATATCTCGACTTACATTTCTGCCCCATTGCTCCAGGGCCCTGGGATAGCTTGAATTCCTATTCCTGGATAATTTCTCATGTTCTTCATGTTTAGTGTCATTGGGCATCACCATAATACTCATGCACTAAGATAAAAGTTTGCTAATGGTCTTGAAGTGAATGCTCCTTATCCCATGCCTTATCTAAAGAGCAATGGATTTTATATTTGGAATTTATACTTTTACCTCTGTTTCCTTTAGGCCCCGAAATTCCTGGAAATCCTAGAACTCCCTGGTCCCCTTCTTGTCCTCGATGACCCACTGGACCGGGAATGCCTGTACCATGTGGTCCGTGGGGACCTCTTTCTCCTTTGAAGCCCATGTGTCCTGCAAAACCTCTGTCTCCAGGAAGACCTGTTTGACTGTCGCCCTTAAAAAAATAAACATGATTCAGTGTCAAGAAGAACTACTGTCTCAAGATTTAATTTGTGAAGTCCTTGACCTTCCATGAATAATCCTTCTCCCAAGGGATTATTCTTAATCTAGATCTCTCAATATATCTGACATATTTCTCTCACTAACCTCGGGACCAGGATCACCTGCAGGGCCAGGATTCCCACAGTCCCCTCTCCTGCCATCAAATCCTGGTTCCCCACATGTCCCAGGTTCACCAGCATGTCCTTTTTCACCTTAAAGTTAATGTAAACATTAAATTTACTTATATCAACAAATAAACGGTACATGGATAAACACTGTACGAGCTGCACATGCTGTAGATCTCACCTTTAATGTTCATCAGAAACAAATTTCCTTTTTCTCCTTTTATCCCCTTGTAACCTGGAAACCCTTGAAAACCCTGCAAAACACACAAGACCAATCAATAACATGCAGGGTACAAAAGCATCAAATCGAACCAGTTCTGTTTCACTGGCATGCTGAGGTCATGATGCAACATGTAAGTCAACTTCCATGTCAGCTCATTTTCATACATGGGAAGGAAAGCACTTTTAAATATGTATTATCGAATATCATACTATTATTCTCTTTGGATGCATTTTTTTGGTAAAGAAATGAAGAAGAGAGTGCAGGCAGGGTGGAATGGGTGGAAAAGAGTGGTTGGAGTAATCTGTGATAGAAAGGTATCTGTAAGAGTGATGGGAAAGGTTTATAAAACAGTAATGATTCCAGCTATGCTGTACGGTTTGCAGATGGTAGCGTTGAGTAAAAGACAAAAGGCAGAGCTGGAAGTGGCAGAGATGAAGATGCTGTGATTTTCTCTGGGTGGGACAAAAATGGACAGAATTGGAAACTAATATGTTAGAAAGACAGAAGAAGAGGTCAGAATGAGATGGTTTGGACTTGTCCAGAAGTGGGATGAAGGGTATATTGGTAGAAGAATATTAAGAATATTGGAACTGCCTGGTAAGAGGAGAAGAGGAAGGATAAAGAGAAGATGTATAGATGCGGTGAGAGAGGACATGCTCTGTGATTGGTGTCATGGAGAGCTATACAGAGACCAGATGGAGAAGGATGATCTGCTGTGGCGACCCCAACAGTAAAAGCCAAAAGAAGAAGAGGAGGAAGTTCTACTTTTAATCTCCTGATAGAAGCATTTCCTGAGGCAATGAATCAATCCAGCACAAGGCAATGGCTTGAGCAATTGGATTTTTCCAAAATATCCAGAAACAAAATGATTACTCACTAAACTAAATGAGAATAAAATTGAAAACATTATTGAACTGCTCCACCGTGTTCCCATCGAGTTGCATATTTTTCTGTTACAAAACGCTTGGGCTTATGTCTGCATGACAGCAAACAGGTCCTGAGTTCAAGTTCCACACTTGGTGAGGGCATTTCTGTGCAGAGTCTGCATGTTCTCCCTGTTCCTGTGTGGGTTTCCTCCAGGTACTTCGGTTTTCTCCCACTGTCCAAAGATATGCACATTAGACTAATCGGTTGTTCAAAATTGCCACTACGTGTGAATGTGAAGTGGTGTGTGTATATTGCCCTGTGATGGACTGGCGAGCTGTTTAGGGTGTGGCCTGCCCAGTGTTGGCTGAGATAGGCTACACCTTCCCTATGACCGCAGTAGAATTAATTTATTGTGAAAACTAATTAATGAATCATCCAAGTAAACACAACAGGGCTTTCAGGCTGATGCTTAGACCCCAATTATCCAGCATTCCCTCTCAGTGACTATTCACCTCACTTTTAACTGTGAAATAATATTTACTTTTTAAATAATTTTTTACTTACAGAACCTCCTTGAGGCCCAGGATCTCCATGATGCCCAGTGTCACCTCGTGCACCGGCAAGACCCTGCAGTCCTGGAGCACCGCGTTCCCCAGGTAAACCTTGCGAGCCCCGAGGCCCAATGATATTTGGACTGGCATCACAATTGCAGACACCGTTATCACCTGTAACCCCACACACCCACAAAACACTTATTATTATTATCGTTAAGAGTGATGGAGAAAGGATTAAAATCTGATCTGATACATCATTCACTACAAATTTTCTTATGATAATCGATTGTTCTGCTGAGCTTGTTTTCATCGAAAATGTTAGATGATCTGAGAGTAATGAAATGTATTTTAGAATTTATTACAAAGAGATAAGAAAGAGAAGGAGAAATTAAATATAAATGTTAACAAACCACTGTACTAAAACAACAAGCGGCTCAGTTAAGTGGGTTGCAGTCCAGTCTTGTGTGTCGTCGCCCCCGAACCAACCCCCCTTAAAAACAATAAGTCTTCATGATCATGTACGGCTTCAGGGTATTTACATAAACTATTACCTCTGACTAATTCTCTCCTGTTATGCTTGTGAAAAGGTTGTGGTTGTATCACCTTTTCTACCATAACTGCCTCTTATTCCAGGTCGTCCTCTATCCCCTTCGAAACCAGGGTCTCCTCTATGGCCAGGGATGCAATAGTGCCCTAAATACACACAAAACAACCAAACACAAATTTATTGTATCTCAAAGGAAAGGCATCTAAGTGGTCTAGAGCAAGGGGGTTTTGATGAAAGCGAATATTATATTATTTTTGTCACTTATGACACTTTTGTAAGTCAATTCCAGAATTCCCAAAAAGTTATCCAAACTGTCCCCAAACACCACCAAACTACTTTCCAACATCGTTAACTTGTTTCTAATTGTTTGCCAAACAATATATGCACCATATTTTTTGGCAACTACAGGAGACAAAGTAAGGGGTTAGCATCCTTATAGAATAGCTTGGGAGTGGTTGGCAAAATATTCCGCAGTTGTCACAAGCTTATATAGAAAATGTTCAAATGCACATTATATATTGTGAATGTTCAGAGAATATTTGAAAATTGCAAACGTTCACAATTTGTTAAATATTTGAAAATTGCTAACGTTCACAATTTGTTAAATATTTGTATCATTGTGCCAATAATAAATTTAACTCCTCATTGCTCAGTACATTTATTTTCATTCATCATATATGTCATTCCTTAAGGGCTTGTCTCACCAAATTGTGAACGTTGGCGAATATTCACCATGCTCTCTGAACTAAAAGCAAAAGTTAAAAATGTATAAAGTAGAAAAAGGTATACTAAAATAAGCGAATGCACATGTGCAACAGTTCATTAAGATGCAAATGGCAGAATCTCAAGCCATGGAGTGAGCATTGTTCTTGCTTACACCACTCCCGACTGGTGTGGGTCGCCTGACTGAGAGGCAATACTTGATGGTTGGGAATTGGCAATTTTTTCAAATTCAAATTTTATTTATAAAGTGCTTTACAACAACCACAGTTGATCAAAGTGCTGGACAAGAAACAAAAAGAAGATATAGTACATTTATAAATTTATTCATATCTGTTCATTTCACGAGTGACACCACTCTCAAGTGTCAAAGGCTGAACTAAATAAATAGGTCTTTACCCTGGCCTTGAACAGGGACAGGTCAATGATGGAGCGTAACTCCATGGGTAGAAAATTCCAGAGTTTTGGCCCTGCCACTGCAAAGGCACAATCAGCCACTGTTTGCACCTAGTCCGTAGGACCAGCAGCAGGTGTTCTTTGGAAAGAGTGCATGGCTCTGCTGGGCTGGTGAGGGGTCAGCTTGTCACATAGATAAGGAGGTGCAAGGCCATGGATGGAACAATAAAACAAACAGTTGGACTGTACTGAACTGAACCGGGAGCCATTGAAGAGAGTACAGGTCAGGAACATGTTCATGTTTAAAGGTGGCTGGTGAGGAGCCAAGGAGCTGTATTCTGCTTCTATGGTGAAAAGACGCCTGATTTAATCCAGTGTAGAGTGAGTTGCAATAATCCAAGCGTGAACCGATAAAGGCGTGGATTGTTTTTTAATGACCTTACGGATGAAAAAACGGAAATGGTTTGACTTTGGTCAACAAGCAAAGCTGAAAGAAGCTTGCCCAGAATACGGGGTCTATTTGTTTATTGAGTTTTAGACTACTTTCTAAAGTCAGTCCCAAATTCCGTCCTGCATGCTTAAAGTGGGTGGTCAGAGGTGAAATATCTGGAGCCACATTTGCTGAGCTGGAGGCACCAAAGAAGATGAATTTAGTCTTTGACTCATTCAGGCAGAGAAGGTTTTGTGACAGCCACTGTTTAATGTCATCAGACACGTTTGGGTCAACTGTGTGTCTTGGGAGTTCTGGGCAACTGACAGATAGATTTGCAGATTGTCTACATACAGATGGAAGGAGACATTATGACAGAATATCATATAACCTTAGGGCAGCACGTACAAGGAAAATAAAACAGGGCCCAGAATAGAACCCTGTGGCACACCAGAGGACAGTGAAGATGGAGAGATCATTGATCATTACAAAGAAAGTTCTATCTGTTAGGTATGATCTGAACCACTGCAGCACGGGTCCCTGAAGGCCCACCTGCTGGGCCAGGTGGGTCAGGGGGATGGAATTGTTCACTGTGTCAAATGCTGCAGTAAGGTCCAACATTACCAGCAGCACAGCATTTGAGCATCCAACGAGAGCAGGTTGTTGTTCTGTACTTTTAGTAGTGCTGACTCTGTGCTGTGGCATGCTCTGAAACCAGATTGGAATTTTTTTAATATGTGGTTTTAATTCAAAAATGACTAGCTTGTGAAGACAAGCTTTAGAAAGAAAAGGCATACGGGACACTTGTTTAAAATTTGAGTGAACTGATTAGGAGATTGGGTTTTTAATTAGTGGTCTGACTATGGCCTGCTTAGAAATGTTTGGGACAGACCCTGACCTCAGGCTAATGATAAAAAATGAGAGGAAAGATGGCCCTACTGTGTCAAAAACCTGTTTAAGCACCCCAGATGGAACTGATGGAGTGAAACTGTCTCAAGCGCATTAAAGACAACAGGAGGGGAGAGAGGTAGGTGCACTTCTGAGGCACTGGCCACAGTGTTATTGATACTCTGTCTAACTGAAGCCACTTTCTTAATAAACTGATGGAAAAACTCAGGTTGATTCTGACACATTTTTAAACACGTTATCATAGGGATTTGTAATAGACTGAATTGTACTGAACAAAACTTGGGACCTATTACTGTAGTAGAAACGACACTTGAAACATAATTACATTTGGCTTTTTTAATAGCATTTTGATAATCAAAACGACAGTACTTCAGAATGCTCAAGGACACATGCAGCTTGTCTTTATTTATTTTTTTCTTATTCAGAAATGAATACAAATATATACCTTGAACCAGAAAATATAAAAAATTTACAGAATATGCAAACAGCCATCATACAAAAGAAAAATAAATGTGGAAAAGAAAGAAACATGTATGTGCACTTACCATCGGGGCCGGGGGCCCCTTGAATCCCTTTTAGCCCTTGCAGCCCTGGTTTCCCAGGTTCCCCTGGGATTTGCTCAGTGCCATTTTTTCCTGGTTCTCCTTTTTCACCTTGACAGCCTCTAATACCAATCACGCCTGGGCAGCCTGGGGGGCCTGATGGACCAAGAGATTTGAGATTTTAGAAAGGAACACACATAATATCATGCATGCATTCATTCATTTATTTGCCAAACCAAATAATTACTATTACTAAGCCAAATGACTAGGCTCACAGCAGGGATGGAGAATCTCAGCCAACTGTGGCTAAGGGCACAACTATTCTCACTCTCACCTAGAGGCAATTTGGAACAGCCAATTAACCTAATGTGCATGTCTTTGGGTGGTTGGAGGAAACCAGAATACCCAGAAGAAAGCTACACAAAAATGGGGAGAACCCAAGCTCAGGAAGCTAACCTAGGACCTTGTTGTTGTAAGGCAGATGTGCTATCCACGATGCTGACGTATTAGCACATATAAAAATAAAAACAATTCAAACAAAATCAGTACTAATATCTGAAGTGAGAATAATGGATCTCCAACCACTGCTTTTAGCCTTAACCATTGACTCATTGAACTTATTTCACAACATGACTCTGTACTTATCAAGAAACACATCTACACACCTTTTGTACATACTCCTGGTGGACCAGGAGGGCCTGGCAGGCCCAGACATCCTATGTCTCCTTTGATACCGCAGGGTCCAGAAGGTCCTTTGTCACCAATACAACCTACAGCAAAATTATATCATCATTTGCTCAGTCATACCAAAATGCACTATAATACTTGATACCTTGGTGAGGGGGGTTATTTGGACCGGATGTAGCATTAAAAGCATTAGTTCTACAGTGTAGCTCTGTGTTTTCACACAGAAATTTCTGTGTTTCCACGCAAAACATGAATTTTAATACCCGATCACAATCTTCAACAGCATCTTCACACCATTGCTCACCGTCTATGCTCAAGTCATTAATACAGTATATAAAATGAGGCACTGGCTAAAGGTGGAGCTGATAGATGTCTCAATGGACGTCTGAGGCTGGTGTTATAAGAGTAGCGCAGATCCTTTAAGGGTTGAATCAATTTGGCCTGGAGGGAATGAATAAATAAATCTCCCTGTGTTTCCTGACTTTGGTTTGAAGTGAAAGAAGGAAAACTCAGATTTTTTTTTCACTGCCTTTCACTCGCTGATTTCTGCCTTTATTTGTATCACCTGTCTTGTTAGTTTAATTATCTGGTTAATGGGTTTATGTTCCGGTTTCCCGATAATGTTTGGTGTTGTTTTATAAGTCTGTTTTGTAAGTCTGAGTGGTGGTGTATAAGCCTTTATCTCTGAAGTTTCAGTTATGTTATTATATATATATATATATATATATAATTTTTTTTATTGGTGATGTGGCAGCCTTATTGGGTTTCCTGTGAAATGAGACAACCATTGAATTGTGTTTTATGCCTACGGAGCTCCGCTCAGGACCTCTGTTATTAGAGATTAGAATTATTTCATTTATAATGCTACTGCAGCTCAAGAGTAGGCTGCATAGCCGTCAGCGTCTTCTGTCCTGCGATGGCATAGCAAGCTGTCCAGGGTGTACTCTGCCCTCTCCCAGAGTAGGCTGAGATGGGCGTAAGCTTCCCTGCAACCCTAATTAGGATTAAGTGGTTCAGAAAATAAAGGAATGGATGAATGAATGAATGGATATTTTATGCAGCACTGTACTCTATTTCATTCATAATTTTTAAACTCCGAAAGTGCCATTACTTAATCCAATATTGAGTTTGGTTATCTTTTTCAGATCTGCTTATTTCTGTGTGGTTATGCCATGTAGCTTCAGTGGATTGTTCATACAGTTTTGAAAATCTACAGAAGCACTAATGGAGTACAAGGAACCTCCACCACATAGCATGGGTAGTGTAGCATGTGGCAAATAACTTATTATAAAGTTACTGGTTTTAATTACCCATGTGCACATATTGCAATCTGTTCTATAGTAGGTGTAATGAAATTAGCAAAAGAATATAGAAAATAAAAGAATAAAAAGAATAAAGAAAATAAAAAAGGAACCATGGCTTTTCAAGATAGCTTGAGTTTGACCTTTCCAAGTCACTCAAGTTCAAAGGTAACTGTCTCAATTGAAAGTCCATATATGGCTTCCTGATTGTGTTCCATAGTAATGGCATGTCTATCAGATCTCCAAACAATCTCTGAAACTCCGGTAAGTAAAACTTGGTCAGGATTATGTTCACAGACAGTCTGACAAAAGCCCCACATGTAGATGTTTATACCTGCTTGACACGAGTAATATGTAGCTTCCCCCTGTGGACCAGTATCACCTAAGATTCCCTGTTGGACATTCAGAGACCCGGTATGAGTATGATACAGTGTCTACAATACAGTATAGAATGTAATGTTAGAAGAATCAGAGTGTAATCAGAGTTGAGTTAGGTGCACATAATTGAGCATGTTGGAATTCAGACCTCAGATGTTACCTAACGCCAGTTTGTGCCATCATGCTTTAAACCTTGGGCATGTTTTCTTTAAAGGAATGCACAATAAAGAATTATCAGTTCAAGTTATCTTCTCATTAATACCGATGTGTCTTTTCGCCAACTCTGAATACGGCCCATAGATCAGGGGTGTCCAATCTTATTCGCAAAGGGCTGGTGTGAGCACAGGTTTTCATTCCCACTAAATGGAGCCACACCTTCCACCTGTTGCCTGAACCGACACCAGCCCTTTGCCAATTGGACACCCCTGCCATAAAGGGGTCAAAAAACAACCTTTGGTCCAGGCTGGCCACATGGACCATGGGGTCCAGGCTTTCCTCTTTCACCCTGTAGGACATATACCAAATATAAACGATATACCCATTATAAACACACACTAATACACACATATATACGTGCTGGTTTGTACCTGATTTCCTTGTCTTCCTGAATGTCCAGGAAAGCCACATTCTCCCTTTGAACAAGATGTTTTATTAAAATGAGTAAAAACAATATCTATAAAATATAATAAGCCTGTGCAGTCATACAGATCTGCTGCAAAAATATTACTACATGAAGTAATTTAAAGCCTCGGTCTCAAATAGCCGGAGTGACTTCATGGTAGACAATTTTTAGTCTTCTGGGGATCAATCAGTGTTATACCGTAAATGTTCCACACACTTCCAATAGAATATTTGGGGGTCAGGGGGCTACCTTGCTTTCCACGAGTGCAATGATTCCATTTACAAAAATGTTTGGTCTGAAATTATCCCTGGGTTTACATTGGGGCACAATCTCCGCAATTTAAAAAAGTGTAGAGCACCAAGCGTGCTTATAAATCATGGAGCTCTGCCCTTTTTTAAATTGCGGAGATTGCAGGCATCGTGCCGCAGTGTAAACCCAGGGTTAGGCACACATGGCTTACATGATGGTACCACATATATTTCCATCCATCCATTTGCCAAATCCTACCAGGGCTGTGGGGAGGCTGAAGGCTGTCTCAGCCGACTCTGGGAGAAGACAGGGTACACCCTGAACAGTTTGCTGCTCAATCATATGGCAACACACACACAACCATTTACACTCACACTTGCACCTAGGGGCAATTTGGAATAGCCAGTTTACCTAATGTGCATGTCTTTGGACTGTATGAGGAAACCAGAGCATCTGGAGGGAATCCAGTCAACAAGCACAGGGAGAACATGCTCACAGAAACACTCTTGCCAAGCCTGGGACTTGAACCCTTCTTGTGGCACACAACACAGTACTGCCCCTAGAGATTTCCATGGAGGTGAAATGGAACAATGACTGCCACATGCACATTGCAGTCACTGCCTGTAGACATGACAGTTGTGACGGATGCAGTGCAGATGCCCATGTTTCTCAGGCAAGTGAGAGAAATTTCCTCTGCCCATATTTTTGCAGCCATGTTGCTTACAAAATTTGTCTGAATGGTCATGGAATGTCCTTGGTAATCCGACCTACAGTGCTCATGTATCAACCGGCTATGTGAGGCCTTTGCTTATGGTTTACTTAAAGAGTAGTTCGATGTGTATGGTTGGATTGTCGATAATTATAACGATTCCCACTCACTGAAGGTCCTGGTCCTCCTGAACAACCTTTATTTCCTGGTTCCCCTGAAGGTCCGAGACTTCCCTGGTAGAGAGATACATACATCAACAAACAGCATGTGAAATCCATGAAAACAGCCCTCAATGTGAGTTCCCTTGGCCAGTAAAGATGTGTGATGGAGATTACTTTGGGTGCACATAGAACCTTCAAAACTGTTAAACACAATGCATGAACGCTTTACTTGTATAAATTTATCATCATTATAATAGGAAAGGACGGAAGTGCGTTTGGGTGAAGTGGATTTGAAAGTTGCATGGTTATATTCACAGATAAAATATGTCGTGTATGTCTGTTGTGGGAAAAATGGGTTATCTCTGTAAGAAAATCATATACTGTTCATATGAAAGTGATCAGATTATTGCAAGACCAAAAAATAAATATTGTATGATATTCCTGTGTTTCTCAGCTGACATACATTATATTGCAGATGTATGACTCGACCTAACACTATCATACAAATGTACGTATGTGGCACATAAGGAAGTCCTGTGGCATTATTGCAGATGTGCAGTGAAAGCTGAGTAGTGTAAAGAAAAAGGCAGATCAACATGCACACACTTACATTACATCCAGGCAATCCACATTCTCCACACGATCCTTTGGCTCCCTAAAAGAACAAAAAAAATCTATTTTTTGAAAAAAAAAACATCCATCCATCCATCCATCCATCCATCCAATCCTCCATCCATCCATCTGTCCAACCCTCCAACCATACACTCATTCATCCATCCACCCATCCAATCCTTTCATCCATCTGTCCAACCCTCCAACCATGCACCCATTCATCTATCCACCGATCCAATCCTTCATCCATCCATCCAACCATCCACCCAACCCTCCATCCATTCAACCATCCACCCATCCACCCATCCATCCATCCATCCATCCATTCATCCATTCATCCATCCATCCATCCATCCATCCATCCAACCCTCCATTCAACCATCCAACTCTTGATTCAACCCTTCATCTATTCATCT
>JBCNYG010000023.1:630977-645827 GCA_039654305.1 Porochilus rendahli | reverse complement strand
CCCGAGCTGGGAATCGAACCCAGGACCTTCTTGCTGTGAGGCGGACGTGCTAACCACTACGCCATCGTGCCGCCCTTGTTACTTGTTCTATCAGAGCTTAAATTAGATTCTTTATAAACAAGTCCTTGCATGTTCTGATTTAAGCTGGTTCATAAGAACAAGGCTGTTTGAGAACTGTCAACGTGTTTGTGTCAAGCTACTCTCTAAAGATGGCTGAAGTATTCTTTGCTTAAAAATACATTTATGGAGGCCTGATTTCATTATGAATTAACAAAAACACAAAGTATGAAAATCATTTAGTTGCTCTTCAATTGGTGGCATCAGGTGACACTGGATTGGATGGACCACCAGGGCTGACTGGTCCTATGGGAGTCTGTATTTCTGGGTTGCCAGGTCCTCCAGGAGTTCAAGGTCAGAAAGGCATGCCTGGAATTACAGGTAGGATCATCAACTCAGTTTGATTGACCATTGAGTGAGTTTAGTATCTAACAGTGAGCATATAATATTGGTAAATTAATTTTATATGGTACACATTAAATTATTCTTTTCAGGACTTTGTGGTGGGAAAGGTGTGCAAGGTGAGCCTGGATGCCAGGGACAAAGTTTACCAGGTTGTGTTGGGCCATTTGGGACACCTGGTTTTAATGGAGAAACTGGTCCACCTGGTCTAGATGGAACAAAAGGATTAAAGGGGCAGAATGGCTTGTCTGGGTGCCCAGGTACTGAAGAACCCATGCACAACATATACATACAAACACGTTTACTTGTTATAGTTATGGCTAGTTATGGTAAATTTGGATATATGGGTACATTCATTCAGGATCACGAGGAAACAATGGGCCGCCTGGTAACCCCGGATGTCCTGGATCTCCTGGAAACCCTGGGTGTCCTGGACCACCTGGGCCTAAAGGTAATGCTCCACATAAACCCATTCACACCCTTGTATATAATTTGTTATTTATCATTGTGATGATGTTATGACAATGTTAATATTCACAAACATTTAAATTTACACTACACTTAAAATCCAGAAGGTGAGTGGCATTTTTAGAATATTGATGGCACCTTTGCTTAGGCTTTGCAGGCTGCGATGGACCACCAGGGTCCAGAGGTCTGGAAGGACAGAAAGGGGACCAGGGGGATCCAGGTCCAAAAGGAGAACCTTTAAGTATCTGCAGCCCTGGTGACCCAGGAGACCCTGGAGAAATTGGTGATTATAATTATTCCTTTTGAGAATAGAATAATTTAACCTTACTAGGGTATTTTCTCTTCTGGGAAAAATATTAAGATGTACAGGAAAGTACATCCTGGAAAGAGTCTCAGTCCTTAGTTTTTCCTACTTTGTTTGCTTGTTTTTTTGATAATTTTAGGCCACCCTGGGGAGACTGGATGTAAAGGTGACAGTGGAATCAAGGGAACACCTGGAAGCTGTGGGAAGAATGGAGTACAAGGCAGTGCTGGGCCACCAGGTAAAAAGTTCAATTTCTTTCCCAATGCAAATGAGCATTCAATTAATTATGCTTGTAGTGTAGTTGCACTTTCCAAACACTCGAGGTCTTTTGTTAGGAGCCTGCAAGATAATTTACTCTTGTGAGGTTGAAACCAGATAACTCCAGATCTGTCACAAAAATCATGCCTTAAACACCATAAGTTACTTTCCTACATCTGTCTTTTATCCATACCACATATACGCCGGGGTCACAGGGGAAAGCTGATGCTAATTCCAGTTAACTTCTGGCAAGAGACAAGGTTCTCCATGAACAAGTCGTCAATCTATATCAGGGCTGTTATAAGGATACAAAACCATGTTATACAATTTTTATTTTTACTTTTTTATTAGCTTTCAAATAATGTCAGAGGTTATGTAAAATGGCCATTTTAGCCGATTTTAAGCTCTTTTCCTTCTACTTTATTGAAGCTCTGTTCACGCAATACGATTCATTTAATAATTTTCTCTAAGTATATTTTCTGGTGAATTATAATGTTTGTTTGAACAATATGGTGAGCATGTTGTACATTTTCCAGTAATAAACCTCTGTTAATAACAATAATCTAATTATAGATTAAATAAGTTTTAGATAGTTTAGACAATCACCATTTCCCTTCACCCAAGTTTTGCTGAAAGCATTTTGAGAATTATATCAAATCATGAAACTGATATCGTAAGAAGAATTGAAGAACATCTGGAATGTATCATCATTATCGGTGTACAATCTGGCTTTCTCCCTTAGGTACTCCTGGAGAACGAGGCCAGAATGGCTTATCAGGTGAACCTGGTATGCCTGGTTGCGTTGGGGTAATGGGACCTTTAGGTCCTCCAGGTAACACACACATACACAAGCAGTAGTACTTAAAGACTTTTATTTCTGACTGATCGACAGTCAGATGATCATGAAATTTTTTTTTCATTATTAAAAAACCTAGTCATTTATGCATCACAACAATGCAAGAACATTTATTTTCTTAGCTGTATGCACAGCATGCATTCCTGAGTATTTCTGAGTATTTGGAGTTAAATGTTTGAGGAAATTGAGGAAACAAACATCACAAACAAAATTAAAGGGAGTACAGAGTGTTTTTCTTAAAAAATTCTTACCCCGAATTGGTGCTTTTGATGTGGATACTGGACAGGATACACAATATGCAGCCAGATTTTACTTTATTGTACATGCAGTACATGCACTTGATTTGTAAATACTTAGGTACCTGGAAATCCATGTATTTGTTTATGCACAGTTTGAGGTGCATTATGACAGCGCTTCACAAAGTACACATCCCTTGTGAACTGCCATATATTACCAGAACCTTTCTATGGATGATTAATATGATCTTGACCAATTTAATTAATAATTTTAGTTAAAGACTAAATAATGATAAATAATAAGTGATCACTGCTGAATGTTTTCTTTTCACACCTACGTTTCTGGCACATGTTGATGTTTATTGTGTTTATTAATGTTACAAAATGGAGGATTTTCTGGAAATCATAGGTACTGCATCAGAAAATATATTGTTCTTGTGTTGGACTGGATGTCCAAGTGAAACCAGTCCAAGGCTCAAAATGAACGCTACACTACACAACACAGATACTAACAAGGTTGACCATTTTTTTTACATTCTTTTTATTTGTTTTATCCACATATGATGCAGATAAATGTCCTTACGTACAGAAAGATGACAGAAAATGATAGAAAGACAAGTAGAATGACACTGAAAATAACAAAAAATGACACCGAAATGCCCACAAGTCATTTTTTTATGTTTTGAACACAGACACGCTAAAATACCAAATATATTTATTTC
Organism: Porochilus rendahli; assembly: GCA_039654305.1. NCBI lineage: Eukaryota > Metazoa > Chordata > Actinopteri > Siluriformes > Plotosidae > Porochilus > Porochilus rendahli. Next base: position 642,524 of record JBCNYG010000023.1, on the reverse strand, counting down.
ATTCATTTGTACCCAACATCTGAAAGTGTTGTTTAGGTGATAGCTGCTCTTTAAGCTCTTGTCCTTGCCTATTCTCAAATGAATATTGTACACAAATTCACTTCACTTTCAGTATCATTTTCATTTTCCTTTCAGGTATCAAAGGTGACAAGGGAGCACCTGGTCACTGTGGAGCACCAGGAGATAATGGTACTCCAGGAGCAAATGGCCCCAAAGGGATCAAAGGAGAACCAAGTCCCCCTGGACCAGGAGAGCCAGGACTCCCTGGAGAGGAGGTGAACTCACCACTTCTTAGAGTTGACTCCAAAATAATTTTTATTCTTCAAAAGAACAGACAAATTGTTAGACCTGGTACCAAGAACAGGTAGACCCAAATGCAGGACAGACACAACGGAATACAGTGAAAGAAAAATTATTTTATTTAGGTGCTCAGGGTAAACAAGGTGCACGACGGTACTGTGGAAAGGGTGGCTGGATCGTGGGGCGGCTATGAGAAGCCTCTGTGACGGCACAGGACGATCTGGCAGGGAGCCAGAGGAAGACACCGAGCCTTTATCTAGGAGCAAATGAACAGATGGGGATGATCAGGGCAGAGCCGATAATTACCACCTGGCCCAGACCTGCAGTGTTCGGACTCCGCTTGTAAAAATCGTCAATCAAACTCCAGTCCACGATGAAGCTTGCGGGTATCCAGGAGCACTCAACGAGCCATAGGTCCATAACCCTCCCAATCCACCAAAAATTGCCATCCCTGACCCCGATTGCATACCGCTAGGAGCCTCTTAACTGCATAGACCGCTCCACCGTCTACCATCTTGAGCGGCGAAGGGGGCTTGGTAGAGGGCACCAGATCACTCTCCCATACTGGTTAAAGCCTGCTGACGTGGAAGGTCTGGTGCACACTGAGGGACGGGGGAGTCTCAGACGAATAGAAACAGGGTTAATAACTTTCGACACAGGAAATGGACTGACAAACCTGGGAGCCAGCTTCCTGGAGTGGACCCGCAGGGGAAGGTCTCGGGTGGATAGCCATGCCTGCTGGCCAGGAGTGTAGGTCGTGCTGAACGGCGAAGCCGATCAGCCGCAGTCTTTGCAGTCTGTACCTTTTTGTCTGACCCCTGAGGAGCAGCCGCCTGGCCCTGGCACAAATCTTTTGGCATTGCCTAACCAAGGCATCTCCTTCTCGTTGGCCAGGAATAGGGGTGATTGGTACCCATGGGCGGCCTGGAAAGGGGAGAACCCGGTGGCTGTGGTAGGAAGCGAGTTGTGGGCATATTACACCCAAGTGAGTCTTGTTCCTGGTGCAGACCAGGCATGCCCCAACATACTCCACCACATCCTTGGCTAGGGATGGCCACCAAAACCGTTGCTTGATAAACATAGTGGGCCTCACCACCGGGTGACAGGATCGCAGGGAAGAGTGTGCCTAATGTATCACTTGTGAGCGCAGTCTCTCCAGTATAAACAAGCAATTGCGCAGGCACCCCTCAGTCCCTCCCGCCCAGCCTGTTTGACCGCCTGATCTGCCAGGAAACCACTCCCACCACCCGGTTGGAAGGTAGGATGGGTTCTGGTTCTTGGGCTGATGGTCTGATTCCCACAACAGCACGTCTGGCTTGGTGTTCTGTCAGCCGGGCCGGTAGGAGAGGGTAAACTGGAACCAGAAAGGAAGAGGGCCCATCTGGCTTGCCGCAAGTTCAGTCGATTGGCCGACCGAAGGTATTCCATGTTTTTATGGTCCGCCCACACCAGTAAGGGCTGGTCCGCCCTTTCCAGCCAATGCCTCCATTCCTCCAGGGCAACCTTGATGGAGAGCAGCTCCCGATTCCCCACATCATAGTTGCTCTCCGCCAGGGACAACTTGCGGGACAGGAAGGCACAGGGGTGTATCCAGTCATCTTTGGGGGAGCGCTGAGACAAGACCGCCACCACCCCAACATTGGAAGCATCTACCTCTAAAATAAACTGCAGCTTGATGTTGGGAATCTTCAGTACTGGAGCAGTGGTAGACAGCTTCTTGAGTCTCCATAAGTCCCCCTCAACCTCTTGGCTCCACTGAAAAGAGACCTTGGGAGAAGTTAGTGCATGCAGAGGCGCCGCCACGGAACTGAAATTCTGAATGAACCTCTGGTAAAAATTAGCAAACCCTAGGAAATGCTGTACCTTTTTGTGTGACGTGAGAAGTGGTCAGTCTGAAACGACGCTAACCTCCTCAGGGTCCATCCGGAGGTGGTTGGGGACACGATGAACCCCAGAAATGAGACCTACATAGCGTGGAACTCACACTTCTCTGTTTTCACAAACAGTTTGTTCATTTAGGTACTCATGTAGCACCCCAGCCCATGTACCGGACCTCTTGGCTGGACAGGAGACGGCATGGTGGCCGGCTTGCCTACAGTAGAAACAAGCCCCCTCCTTCTGACGGTGCTGGTGTTCTTTCGAGTCTAATCGAGCTCGGCCCAGCTGCATTGGCTCTTCCTGTACAGAAGGGGGCACTCGCTCTGCGACTGGCGATGAGTACGGCAGTAACCCATAAAGAAGCTCCCAGCGAGCAGGGGTCCCTCTGGCAGATTGATGACGCTCCGCTTCTCTCTCCCGGAGACAATTGAGGTCCACCACATCCTCAAATTCGGCGGGAATCTCGAATTCCTCTCTAGTTATTACTGTTGTCCACTAAAAGTAAATTTCTTTTCATTAGAGGATATGGCATCATAATTAGAGACATTGCGAAGCTCGATGACTTTGTGTAATTTGCAGAAGTATTGGAACACTGCTGCAGAACCCATCTCTGAACACACAGAACTTTCCCCATATACATACTGATGTAACTTTGACTCCCAACACTAAACGACTCCCAACCACTGCAATTTTCTATTGAAGAATAATAAAAATAACCTATTAACACTTAAATTTTAAATACTTTACATTCTCATTTTTTAAAAATTCTTCCTTCTTTTTCCACTTCTCATTTCTTAGTGGCTTTGTGGTTTCACTCCAGTGTCCTTCCCCTACGGAGGTTCTGAGTGTTTATCAGCATTATTTTCTCTGTCACATTCTTTTTAAGCAGCTTAAGCCTAATTCGGGTCCCGGGGAGGGGGTGCAAATTCTGGATTCAGGAATTTTTTTTAAAGATTATATAACATTCTGAGAGAAAAAGATTGTGAAATTAGTCAGCTGGTCCAGCAGGGGGTGCTGTGTATGTTGTAATTTTTGGCTTGGTGGGGGTTTGCGCCCTCTGAGTGCCCTTTTCGTTTTTTTATAGGTTTTATTATAATAAGATACTGATGTTAATCTTAATGTTTATCTCAAGATTTATTATTATATCAATGATGTGCAACAAACCTGGCATGTGAGTCCTGTGATATTCATAGTAAAATATTGCTTTTGTGGAAAAATAACACGTGACATGAGCATTTGTTAATTTATTCATACACCAAAGAATGAGCATATCTCAGCCAACTCTGGGCAAAAGCAGGCTACACCCTGAACACCTCAACAGTCTATCACAGGGCAACACACACACAAACATTCACACTCATATTTACACCTAGGATAAATTTAGAACAGCCAATTAGCCTCATGTGCATATCGTTGGACTGTGGGAGGAAACCAGAGTACCTAGAGGAAACCCACACAAGCACAGGAAGAACATGCAAAACTTACACAGAAATACCTTCACAGAACCCAAGACCTTCTTGCTGTCAGATGGTCATGCTGACCACTACGCCATCACATGATCAAAATATCCATTCGTTAATTTTCTAAGCTGCTTAAACCTAATTAGCGGGGAGGCTGGCGCTCATCTCCGCCGACTCTGGGTGAGGGTAGGGCACACCCTGACCAACTCACCATGTCATCACAGGATGATCAAATGATATAAAAAAATAGAAGAAGCAGCTAAGAAGCAGTAGCGAGTAATGTTTGGTTGATATTACCCACATATGGAAAGAGTCCCCAGTGTCAGTGGTTTTTAACAGGCAGTGAGGTTTAGATCACGGGCTAAAAGCTAATGCCATTTTGCACATCTGTTGCTTTAGTTCTTAACTCATTTTCTGTAGTGAATTTAAAAAAAAGTGTTACATTTGGAAAAGAAACACATTCTGACTTTAGTTCCAAGTTCTAGGAGTACTGCCAAACAAATTCACACTTTCTCTACCAGGGTGAGTCAGGAGCACAAGGCATTAAAGGTAAGAAAGGAGAAAGAGGAATGTGTGGCCCTGCTGGTGATCCAGGAGAAGAAGGGCCTTGCGGAGAGGTTGGAGAGACCGGAATACCAGGACTACCAGGTACATCTCATCCTCAGGTCTATCTCTTTGTAATATCTATCTTTTAATACAGTAAGAGGTAATTCATTTATAACACATTTAAAACACTGGGATCTCTTTCCTGAACTTCAGGATCCCCAGGACTGCCTGGAGAAAAAGGTTCCGATGGACAGCCAGGCCTTCCGGGTTCTGCGGGATCAATCGGCCCACCAGGTTCTCCTTTTAGTTAACATGTCTAATAATTTTCTGTATTTACAAAAAATATATAGTTTCCTAACATAAAAATTTTTTTTTTATAATTTTTAATTTGTAAACTTATTCACTATAATAGGTTTTAATTCCAGTTGTAAACCGCAAAGTGTCGTATTGGGCATTCATTTTCAATCGCTCACTCCTATCTGGTGAAGGCGGGGTATACCCTGAACAGCTTGCCAATTCATTACTGGGCAACAAACACAACCATTCACACCCACGCACACCTAGGTGCAAACTGAAACAATTACTGTAATGTGCATGTCTTTGGACTGTGGGAGGAAGTACCTGGAGGAAACCCGTGCAAATGCCACACAGAAACATCTTTTCCGAGCCTGGGACTTGAACCCAGGACCTTCTTGCTTTGACACAGATGTGCTAACCACTTCACCACTGCCTTAATGTATTTTTTTTATTTTTTATTAAAATGATATTTTTAATCACATTGACCTTAAAGCATTTCTACTTCCTGTTCTTTCTGTCTCAGGTTGCTCTGGGTCACCAGGTAATCTAGGTCCTCCAGGTGAAAAGGGGAACCAGGGCAAGGACGGCTTTCCTGGATATCGTGGAGAAAAGGGGAATGCAGGCGGTAAAGAGATGCACATGCAGAATCTTTTTAATTATCTGGTCTTAATAAACAGCTGACACAGCATCAGCCTAGTTTGATAAAGATTCTATAAATTGTACTTTCTATACAAACAAGCTACAGATTCTGTGTTTCTCGTTTCAGTGCCTGTTTACCCTTTATGGTTATTGATGAAAAGAAATAAATTGGTGAAATGCATGAAGGAAAAAATACTTTTTGTGTTTTATTGCAGCCCTGCAGTATTTTGATATTTGGCCTTGCAACACATAGTGATTTTTCCTTTTGCCACATTTTGGAAGCAGGCTGTAATAAAACAGTTAAAAAAATGGTGGACAGAGCCATGCAGTAGGCTGCCCCATCCTCACTATCTGATAAGGGGCTTACAATCCGAGACGGGTAAATTTCCAAACCAGGCAGTGATGCAGCTGCTCAGGATGCTCTCGATGGTCCCTCTGTAGAGGGACTGTCAGTCAGGATGGGGAAAGGGAGATGGGCTTTCCTCAGCTTCCTCAGGAAGTAGAGGCGCTGCTGAGTTTTCTTGGTGATCCATCAATGAACAGCGGGAAATGGTCTCTCTGTGCTCTCCCAAAGTCAACCACTATCTCTTCAGTCTCGTGGACATTCAGAGACAGGTTATTGGCTCTACACCAGGCTGTTATTCACTGCACCTCCTCTCTGTAAGCTGACTCATCGTTCTTGCTGATGAGACTCATCGGCGAACTTAATGATGTGTTTGGAGCTGTGCATTGCTGCACAGTCATGAGTCAGCAAAGTGAACTGAGCACACAGCCCTGAGGGGCTCCAGTGTTCAGTGTTGTGGTGCTGGAGATGCTGTTCCCGATCCGGACTGACTGGGGTCACCCTGTGAGGAAATCCAGAATCCAGATGCAGAGAGAGGTGTTCAGGCCCAGCAGCTTCTCAATCAGCTGCTGAGGAATGACTGTATTGAATGCTAAACTAAAGTCTATAAACAGCATTTGTACATAGTTGTCCTTACAGTCCAGATGTGAGAGGGCCAGATGGAGGGTTGTGGTGATGGCATCGTCCATAGAGCGGTTAGGACGATACGCATACTGCAAGGGGTCCAGTGAGGACGGTAGCTGTGACTTGATGTGCCCCATGATGAGCCTCTCAAAACTCTTGGTGTGAGTGCGACGGGATGGTAGTCTATGGTCATTGTCTTAAGACATGTTGGGATGATGGAGCTGCTCAGCGAGATGTTGAAGATGTCAGGGAAGACATCTGCTAGCTGCTCTGCATACTTCCCGAGTGCTCGGCCAGGAATGTTGTCTGGACCAGCAGACTTCTGTGCATTGACTCGGCATAGAGTCCTCTTCACGTCAGCTGTGTTGAGACAGAGCACCTGATCGTTAGTAGGGATGGTCTTCCTCGCTGTGGTGCTGTTCTGTGTCTCAAACCGGGCGTAGAAGTTGTTCAGCGCATCTGGGAGGGAGGCATCACTGTAACAAGCAGGTGGCGTTGTCATGTAATTGATGATTGCCTGGATGCCCTGCCACATGGGCCAAGAGTCTCCGCTATTATGAAAGTGGCCGTGGATGCTCGGGGCATGTGCGTGTTTCGCCTCTCTGATGGCTCGGGACAGTACGGCCCTAGCTGTTTTTAAGGCCACCCTGTCCTGTGTTCTGAAGACGGAGTCTCTCGACTTCAGAAGAGCACACACTTTTGCACGTCACATTTGTCATGTCATCGATGCACTTCCCGATGTAGCCGGTCACTGATGTCGTGTACTCCTCATCTTTACAAACTGCTATGCATGTGCATTTGGGGGAGGCCTAACACACTCGAAAGGGAAAGCAGTATCCTCTTGAGCTATGTAGGAATGAGCTTATAGATGCACATGATGGCTACTGATTGCTGTCATTAGAGTAAGGTGTGTGTATGAAATCCACATCCTTCCGTAATATCAAGATCGAACCTGAGATCTTCAGGTTAATAGCCATGCACCTTGTCAATGCAACCCAGGTTTTGACAGATATGACCAAGTGTTTGAGTGCCTCTTTTTGACTCAATTTTGATGTAAGGCAACATACAGTATAGTGATGGGTGGATGCCTTAATATCTGCTGTAACTTTGCCCAGAAAAACTCTTCTGATTCACTGTATTGTCTTTGGATGTCAACTGTTTGTAAGGACACCAGTTTTGGTTTTAGAGTTCCCTCTGAGCTTCTCATTTAAACAATACAGCTGTGCAACTGGCTATCACAGGCTTGTAATATCATTTCTAGTACAGTTGAAATAATGTGTATAGAGTACACCTGAATAGTGTGGTATGAGTTTATACAATGTTATGTTTCCAAAAGTAATGCTGTATGTGTATCTATAAAATAATTATTTCTTCTTTTAAAGCACCTGGAAAGGGAAATCCAGGGCCACCTGGTGTCATGGGGGAAACAGGTGAGTGACCATGACAATAGCTTACCAGCTAGCATAGTGTATTTAACCAGTGTTTGTTGTCTGATCTGTGGCATAAATATCATGTGAATGGAGAGAATATTTCAGGAATGTGACGATACCATCCAACTACTAGCTACTGTTAGCAGATCTATGGCATGATGTGTTAGCAGAATTTCTTGTAAGGGTCAGTACACATGTAGGCAACACCACAGAAGGAAATGATAATACAAGCAAAATATGGGAATCCAAATATATAAATAAATAAATAAATAATACCGGGAAACAACATTAAGAGCAGTGTGACACAATCAGCAAAGAATAAACAAGGTTAAAGGGATGGTGTCAAGAAAATAGCCAATATATCATGAATGGTGGTATAAAAAACAATTCCTAATTTGCCACCATTGCCGAGCCACTTCATTCTTCGTTAGCATCGTTGGAGGCTAGAGCCTATTTCAGCCTACTGTGGGGTTCAGTCAATCCTAGCGGCAATTTGGAAAGCCAATTAGCCTTGTGTGCATGTCTTTGTACTGTGGGAGGAAACTCGAGTACCTAGAGGAAACCACCAAAAGCACAGGGAGAACATGCAAACTCCACACGGAATCACTCTTGCCAAGCCCAGGACTCAAACCCAGAACATTCTTGCTGTGAGATTACATGCTAACCACTACATTGCCGTAGCGCCCATAATACATTCAATATATTAATATTTCTGTTTTGAAGCATGCAAGTCTAAGAGGTTAAATTCTATTGCAAAGGTGTCAAAGGGGAACCAGGAGCCATGGGAAATCCTGGACCTCCAGGGCCACGTGGACATATAGGAGACCAAGGGCCCCAGGGTAAACCAGGGCTACAAGGACCTCCTGGAAATCCTGGAGCATCGGGTTTTTGCGTGGATGGTCCAAAGGGAGACCGAGGCCTTCTGGGACAAAAAGGAACACAAGGTTGAACTCTTTATAAAAATGAAACAATTACACTTTGTAATTATTCACCAAACGACAGCTTAATGAATACTCTCACTGCTTTCTGTAGGGCCCAGAGGAATACAGGGTCCCCCAGGGCAACCTGGATTTGGCTTGAAGGGAGAAAAAGGCAACACTGGGGATCCAGGTCCAAAGGGAATATATGGTTCTCCAGGAGACCCTGGACCACAAGAGATTCCGGTGAGTGTTGCATGAGATAGCATTAAAGTGCCAGTTAATGCACGATTTAAAAAAAATTGCACTCAACAGTAAACCAGATTACTCAGAATTGTTCCATTTTTTACAGGGTGATCCTGGGACCACTGGTTACCCTGGTGAGAAGGGAGACGTGGGAATAAAGGGTGAACCTGGACCTCGAGGTAAGAACTTTGTGAATTAAAGCAGAATTCTATCTGAGATGTTTCTAGCCAGGTTTCCATTGAAGTCTTACACAAAAGAGAAACAATATCCTAAAAACACGTTTACGAATGGCTTGTGTTTCCATTGTTGTTATGAGATTCCGACTCACCAAAACACAGGAAAAGTCTCTCGATAGGTCATTAACATGTATGCTGCGAGAAGTCCTGAATATTTCATGGCATGATCATTGGTCACATGAACGTCTCAGGGGAAGCCTTCTGCGTGATAAGGAAGCAGTGTGTAGCACTGTGGTCACGTGAGGCGGCACAATTGACCTGCTGCCAGCACTGTATTCTGGGAGCCTATAGTGAAACACATGGACTAGCACAGCCCTGAGAACAGTCCTTGAAAGGGCTATCGGGCTACCGAGAGATCACCTCAAAGCGACCATGCAAGACCAGCCTGGATGGTTTCTTCTCTTTCAATAGCTTGTCCACTATGTTTTTTTGTTTTTTTTTCAGTATTCCAACATTTCTATTTGCTCATCATGCCTGGTCATGTGACTCAGTTGAGGAAAACCTGCTTCCATTTTAATTTTGGAAAAACACACGTTTAATAGAAACATCAATTTCTTCTTCCTTTAATTTCTTTTCATTTTCTTCTTGTTTCTCCTCCTACATTTTATTCTTCTTCCGTTTTCATAATTTATTCCATTTTCTTCATCTTCACCTTCCTCTTTATCTTTTTCTTCCTCCTGTTTGTCTCTCATTTTCTCCTTCTTTTTCAATGTTAAATGAATAACAAAAGAAACAAGAGCATGCCGTGAGTGCAAACCTGTGCCAAGCAGAAAACAATATATAAATAAATCAATAAACAGCACCCCAAACTATGCCTGAAGAAATAGCACACTTCCATAAAGATTGTATCTCACAATGTTAAAGAATCCTTAAAAAAATTCCTGCATTCAGAATTCCGGATCATCACCAAAATCTAACTATAAGTCTTCTTTATTCAAAGACCCTTATCTTGTAGAAATGTCATGAGGTCACTTGGCGAGTGACATGACTAACTAGCATTGTTAGCTACTGACGACGTTGCCCCAGCTACACTACATTAATCCATTTGTTTAAGAAGTGGTAAGTGTAACCTTTTATCATTGGACGGTGCTCATTTTGTTACTCTCAGTGCTGCCTTTGGGTTTAGCAATTTTAGCAATTACCTTATTACTATTCTACTTATGGTTCATGTCTCTTTAGAACAAACATGTGGCCTATTGTTTGTGTGGATGTGCAGCTGCTCAGCTATTGTCAATATACAGTGTAATTAATTTAAGAATTTGCACAATGCATCATGTGCAGCCTCAACAGGAAGCCCAGCACTGCTATCACACACCTTAAAAAAGCTTAAAAAAAAAAACACCTTGGCTTTACGAACCTCCTAATCCTACCAGGGTCGTGAGGGGCTGGAGCCTATCTCAGCCAACTGTGGGTAAAGTCACTGTACAGCCTTGTAGCTTGCCAAATCACCACAGGACAAACACACATACACCCACACAAACATTTACACTTACACTCCCATCTAGCAGCCAATTAACCTAAAGTGATAGCTTTTGACTGTGGGAGGAAACACGAGCAGCCAGAGGAAACCCACACAAGCACAGGGAGAACATGCAAACTCCATACAGAATCACCCAAGCTGAGCCCAAGCTGAGCCCAGGACTCAAACCTAGGACCATCTTGCTATGAGGCGGGAGTGCTAAACATTACACCACCATGTCGCCCCTTTATCATCACTCACGTTTTAAAGATCTATGTATGAATGAGCCACTGATGTGTGTGTCTCCGAACAGGTCAAAGAGGACCGGATGGTTTACGAGGTGCACATGGACCACAAGGAAAAAAGGGACAAACAGGAGTCCCTGGTAAGAGTTTACACAAGTACAAAATGACAGTACTCCTTTGGGGTGTAACATACAGTAACTCATAAAATTACTTTCCCATCTGATCTGAAAAGGAAAAGTAGAAATGAATGGTTTAGTGATCACATGACTCTCTGTAGGTGTAGCAGGTGAAGTTGCTTATGCTCAGGTAATGGCTGTTTCTGGAGACCGTGGGCTGCCTGGACCTCAAGGGCAGCAAGGACTTCTTGGAGCACCCGGTTCCCCAGGACATCCGGGGCCAAAAGGTAAGCATACACACCTGAATGCATAGTCTGTCTTGATCAGGTGCTGGCCAAGATAATATGCTGTTATCTCCAGGTGCTGTTGGGGTTTATTACACAGTCTCAAACCAAGCCAGATGGTCTCACATCTGTCTAGTCCAGAGGACACGCTGCCCATTCATTCGTGCACAGAGCAGTTTCCTACGACAGAGTATTAGGGCCACATAAAGAAAAATGTTTTTTGACAGATTTCAAGAATAAAGTTGCAATATTACATGAAAAAAAGTGATTTTACGAGAATAAAGTCATAAATTCATGAGAATAAAGTCGTAATATTCATTCATTCATTTTCTGAACCGCTTATTCCTAATTAGGGTCGCGGGGAGGCTGACGCCCATCTCAGCGAGGACGGGGTACACCCTGGACAGCTCGCCAGGCCATCGCAGAAGTCGTAATATTACGAGAATTAGGTTGTAAACCTGCTTTAACAGAGGAAAGTCACTAAAATGAGAGCCGTGGAGCATTTTGTGAGGTAGTACTTCAATGTA
>JBCNYG010000023.1:592470-604689 GCA_039654305.1 Porochilus rendahli | reverse complement strand
GTGATGATGATTCCTGTGATGATGATGGTGATAATAATGGTGATTATGGTAATGTAAATGATGGTCATGATGATTATGGTGATGATGATGATGATAATGGTTATGATGACTGATTGTGATGATGGTGATGATGGTGATGACGATTATGGTGATGATGATGGTGATGATGGTAATGAAGATTATTGTGATGATAATGGTGATGATGATGACGATTATGGTGATGATGATGGTAATGATGGTAATGAAGATTATTGTGATAATTATGGTGATGATGATGATGATGATGATGATGACGATGATGTTGATGGTGATTGTTGTGATGATTATGGTGATGATAATGATGACTAATGGTGGTGATAATGGTGATGATGATTACTGTGATGATAATGGTGATAATGATGGCGATTATGGTAATGTAAATGATGGTCATGACGATTATGGTGAAAATGATAATGGTTATGGTGACTGATTGTGATGATGGTGATGATGATTATGGTGATGATGATGGTAATGATGGTAATGAAGATTATTGTGATGATAATTATGATGATGATGACGATTATGGTGATGATGATGGTGATAATGGTGATGAGGATTATTTTGATGATGATGGTAATGATGGTAATGAAGATTATTGTGATGATAATGGTGATGATGATGACGATTAGGGTGATGATGATGCTGATGATGGTGATTATGGTAATGGTGATGATGGTGATAATGGTGGCGATGATGACGTTGATGGTGGTGATGATGATGACGTTAATGATGATTATGGTGCTACAAATAAAACTGAATTGAATTGAATTGATATCGATGATGATGATGGTGATGATTATGTTGAATTTAAAGTAAGATCTAGAGAATAAAATATACAGCACACAGCTGTTGCCCTGTGATGGTTGAATGTTGAATGTTATAAAGACCAGTTGTCCAGGAATTCATTTCTTGTCTCAAAAGGCTTCACTTGACAGGAAATGATGCAGGATGGTGGATGTGGGATTGATGGAAATTCTGCATTCCACGCTTTTCACTCTTCATCAGAGGTAATGAGAAATAATAAACTGTTGTCTTGTTTAGGTGTGAGCCAGATGGTGATCAATCAGGTAATGAGTTCATGAGTCATCAGGGAGATCCATGTGTGCAGTTGCGTGTGTGTGTAATGAAGAGTTCATACCGAAACAACACGCTTTCATATCTGTAATAGACTTCGTAAGGGGAAAAAGACTGTTCATGCAGTTATCTAGGCTATTTTGGTATCATGCGCTTTTTAAAATCCTCCTGAGACCGAGTTTAGGTGACGGTTTTGTAATCACTGGCATGTGCTTGTCAGCCTCCCTGCTAACAAAATTCTGACCACACCCATTTATTTATTTTCACTGTGTCGCTCTTTGTATATATATATATATTCATTCATACAACCATTCGCACTCACATCTGGGGGCAATACAGAACAGCAAATTAGCCTCATGTGAATACCTTTGGATCTGTAGGAGGAAACCAGAGTACCCAGAGGAAACCCATGCAAGTATAGGGAGAACATGCAAACTGAGCCCGAGAAACACCCATGCTGAGCCCAAGACTCAAATTGACGTACTGATATGTTTACATATCACTCTCGCTCACTTATTTTCCAACCCGTGTAACCCAGGATCTTCATGCTGTGAGCTGGTTGTGCTAACCCCTACACCACCCTGCCACCCCTTATGAGGTTTAGTTTTTATAAATCAGCTGTAACTGCAGTGCTGCGCTCTTTGTTTCAGGACTCTGTGGATGTGTTATCTGTTTTCTTCAGTGTAACGTAATGAGGCTTGGAAAGAACTGTTGAAAGAAACTATAATAAACTGAGACTGTCAAGCTGTCAAGACAACACATGAAACTATTCCAGCAAAACTTTTTTAAAAAGAGTGATTAGATTTTCCCTGCACAAGTTAACTGTAAAACTGTAAACGCTCCCCAAGGAAGTGTAGAGACCTTCACTGGACATTCATACACACTTGCATATTTCCCATCCTGCTCTCTGGCTTCAAAGTCGCTCGGCCAATCCGATTTATTCCCACATCCACCTATTTTCTCATTAAAACTCTGAGATGCACCAATTCATCAGCATCAAATCGCTGCGGTGGTTCCTCAGTTCTCACATCAACAACAAATTGACCAGAACAGCGCTGTGTGTGTGTGTGTGTGTGTGTGTGTGTGTGTGTGTGTGTGTGTGTGTGCCGAAAAAACTTTTAAATTTCAATTAGCAATAAAATATTAATGTAGCTGCAACACAACATTGTAGCACACACACACACACACACACACACACACACACATACACACACACACACACACAAAACCCTTGCAACCCTATGTTTGCAGCCCTCCCTTTCTCCACCCAACACAGCATCCTGCTCTTTATCCAGATTTTTGGAGATGCAGTACCCACTGGAGGTGTGCATGCCCATCACTAACACAATATGATGTCACTTATTTTACTGTGATACACATTTTATTTCCTTGCTTGCAATAAACATATAACAGTTCCAAGCAATTCAAGGACATTTCGTGCAGTGCAGGGTTCTGTAACTCGTCCCAGCAGAGGAAGGTGCTTCAGACAGCAGTCACACCTCATCACAGAGCGTAAACGGACATCCGACAGATAAAAACTTTGCTTAGGAAAATTAACTCTGTTGCTGCTCTAGACTCTCATGACACCTCGGAGGTTGTATTTCACTGTTTGTTTCGGACCCGCTGAAGACCTGGTGCATGTATGGTAGTACATGCTAAACTTATCCTTCAGTTACACCTCCGTTATCCATCAGTTCCCATGTGTTTCTTGTCAGTAATCATCTGCAAAACATATGCTCTATGTCCAGCACAGCTTCGGTTACCCAGCTATTCGGTTATGTCGGGTAGTAGTCCAGGCATGGGTCAGGTACACTGGGCATTAACAGATATGAAGTGATCAGTACAGGACAAGGAACACATGAGTTCTGAACAAAACGCATAGCTAGCATACAACAACCATTCCAACACAGAGCTTTTTTACAATCGAATGATCATCGTCGTACAAGGAACGTACAAGTCATAAACATTAAATACACAGCCCCCTTAGCTGGACCTACTCTACGAATACACTTTTAGAATATAGGATTTACCATTTTAAATTTAAATTCAGAGTGGAATATGGTCCAGCCCCTCTCAAGATAGGTGGGTCCTTTAGGGGGTGTGTCAGAGAACGCTCCCCCTGGAGACTCCCTTGTCATCTTGGGAGATTTCAAAGGCCATGTGGGCAAGGACAGTGTCACCTGGAAGGGTGTGATTGGTAGGTACGGCCTCTCCGATCTTAACCCGAATGGTGTTCCGTTGTTCGTTGTGTGTCGACTTCTGTGCTCGTCATGGTTTGTCCATCACAAACACCATATTCGAAAATTAGGGTGTCCATAAGTGCACTTGGCACCCTGACACCCTTGGCCGCAGTTCAATGATCGACTTTGTAGTCGTGTCATTGGACTTGCGGCTGCATGTTCTGGACACTCGGGTGAAGAGAGGAGCGGAGCTGTCAACCGATCACCACCTGGTGGTGAGCTGGCTCTAATGTCTGGGGATGCCGCCCTCCAGACCTAGCAGGCCCAAGCATGTAGTGAGGGTCTACTAGGAATGTTTGGCGGAGTCTCCTTTCAAAAGGGCCTTTAACTCACACTTCCGGCAGAGCTACAACCACATCCCAAAGGAGGCAGGGGACATGGAATCTGAATGAGCCATGATTCATGCCTTCATTATTGAGGCAGCACCCCATAACTGTAGCTGTAAGGTCATTGGTATCTGTTGTGGCAGTAACCCCCAAATATGGTGGAGGACACTTGTGGTAAAGGGGGCCATCCAGCTGAAGAAGGAGGCCTATCAGGTCTTTTTGGCCTGTGGGACTCCTGAGGCAGCTTACAGGTACCAGCAGGCCAAACGTGCTTCGGCCCAGGCTGTTGCTGATGCAAGATCTCAGGTGTGGGAGGAGTTTGGTGAGAGCATGTAACCTCGCCTGGGGATGTTGTCAAGTGGTGGAAGGAATACTTTGAGGACCTCCTCAAGGAGCTCTAGATGTTGTAGGACTATCTTGGTTGACACGTCTCTGCAACATCACAAGGTCATCAGGGGCCGTACCTCTGGTTTGACAAGCAGGGGTGGTAGTTCCCCATTTTTAAAAAGGGGACCAGAGGGTGTGTTCTAACTATCGTGGAATCACACTCCTCAGTCTTCCCAGGAAATACTCCTATCCAGGAGGATCCGGCCGATAGTTGAAGCTCGGATCCAGGAGGAACAATGTGGTTTTCATCCCAGCTGTAGCAATCTTGACGAGTTACACACTCTACAGGATCCTGGTAGGGCATGGGAATTTGCCCAATCTGTCCACATTTACTTTGTGGACTTGGAGAAGGCTTTTGACCGTGTCCTTTGAGCTATCTTGTGGGGTGTGCTCCAAGAGTATTGGGTACAGGATCCGTTGCTATGGGCCATTAGGTCTCTACCACCAGAGCCAGAGCTTGGTAACAACAGGTCAAAGTTTCCGGTGGGGGTTGGGGTCCATCAAGGTTGTTCATTGTCACCAATTCTGTTCATAATTTTTATGGACAGAATTTCTAGACGCAGCTGAGGTGTTGAGGGGTTCTGGTTTGGTGGCCATAGGATCTCATCTCTGCTTTTTGCAGATGATATTGTCCTTTTGGCTTTATCGAACCACCAGCTGTCAGTGGAGCAATTCGCAGCTGAGTGCGAAGCAACCGGGATGAGACTTAGCACCTTCAAATCCGAGGCCATGGTTCTCAGCCAGAAAAGGTCAACCCAGAACACTCTGGAGAGAGTATGTCTCTAGGCTGGTCTGGGAACACCTCAGTGTTCCCCCGGAAGAGCTGGAGGAAGTGGCTGGAGAGAGGAACGTCTGGACCTCACTGTTTAGGCTGCTACCCCCCGCGACCCGATCCCGTATCAAGTGGAAGACAATTATGATGATGATGATGATGATGATGATGATGATGATGATGATGATGATGATGATGAATTTAAATTCGAGCCATTCAGATGAGATCCAGATGAAACTTGGTTGAATAATAATAACTTTTCACTCTCCAAATTGGTGGTTTAAGATAAAAGATAAAGCAACCGATTTAAATCCCAAATCACTATTCATATTTCTCAATAATAAAAGCATCGAGTCTCAAAAGCAATGGTTATATAATAACAAATCAGAATCTACTGATGGAAAGATGTCAGAAGTGCTGCATCCTGATTTTCACCTCATACCTGCATTTGATACCATCCTTCCATCCTTCCATCTTATTCATTCATCTTCTTCCACTTCTTCTGGGGTCAGGTCGCAGGGGCAGCAGCCTAAGCAGTGAGGTCCAGACGTCCCTCTCCCCAGCCACGTCCTCTAGCTCTCCATTCTAGGAGAAAGTGGGGTACAGCCTAAACAGCTCACCAGTCCATCTCACTGCAATACACACATAACCATTCACACTCACAATTTGAAACAGCCAGTTTGGCTAATATGCTGGTCTTTGGACCATAGGAGGTAACTAGAGTACCCAGAGGAAACCCTTAAAACTGGAAAAATATGCAAACTCCACACAGATATGCTCTTACAGAGCCCAGGACTCAAACCCCTACCTTCATGCTTTGAGATAAATGCACTTAAAGACCTTTTAATAATCGACACGATCGCTTATAATAGCTTCCTGCTAACAACTGACCAACATGTCACATCAAACAATCCTGCTGGAATCTCTGCAGTCTCTGAAACGACTTCAGGCGGATGAGACGCGGAACGCGCAACACGTAGAAGAGAAATAAATAAAAAGAAAAACTGATCTGATTATAAAAATGAGAAAATGTCAAACATTAATAAAAGTCGAGTAGATTGCCAAAATATTGCTACATTTATTATCCTCCTCTTAATAAAGAGGACATTAATTATCACTGTAAATGTGATTTAATTCAGCAATTAGGCTTCCTACCTTCATTATTCAACAGTGTACAACTAAAGAGTTCCTTTCTCCTGTTGGGAAATGTGAGTAATCTGTCTCTTTAATGACATAAAAAGAAGAAAACTACAGTTACATGTTTTTTTAATGTACTTTTTGTAGAATACTTTAAAAGCATTTTTCTCTAATTAAAAAAAATAATCCCTTTAAAAGAAGCACCACTAATACTGGCTGAATGACTGTTAAAACACACACACGCACACACACACACACACACACACACACACACACGCACACGTGACAGACTTTACTGTCTTGGCTTGTTTTGTAATTGTGTATTTCAGGGTTGGATTCACGATTCACTGCTGAAAACAGCTGTGCTCATATGTTTACACACCCTGACAGATTTGTGAAATATTAGCCTTTTTTTCTTTTTTTTCCTTTCCTTTTTTTCTTAAATACAAAATGACTCTTTTATTTAAAAATCGTGATCAGGTGTCCGATAAAGATTGACAATAAAGAGGGACTTGAACAAAAAATTACCTGGTCAGGTGAGTTGAGAGAGAGAAAAAACCCTGACTGTGTTCCAGGGGTTTTGAGGCCTGTTGCAGTACGGGTTGTTGTGCTATAAACCATATTGTCTATTGTTTTATGGTGTTGGTGCAAAAATGTTTTTGTCTCCTGGCATCTCAACTGGGAAGGTGATTTTTTTTTTTTGCTCAAGTAAATAATTTATGTGCTTGTTTGGTTGGTAGTGAATTAAATTTATTTGATTGTCCATTTTGTTTATTTATTTATTTGCTTGTTTGCCCACTTATTTATTTATTTATTTATTTATTTATTCATTAATTTGTGCATTTATTTATTTGCTTGTTTACCCGTTTTTATTAGTTTGTTTTTTATAATTTAGTTATTTGCTTGTTTGATCATTTACCGGTTTGTTTATGTATTTGATTGTTTGTTTGTTTGCTTGTTTGTGGCTTAAATCTAAGTTTATAATCTAAGTTTCCATCCTTTTTTTCAGGACACGAATGATTGGCCTTCTTCAAATGTGTAAGTTCAATAACCTCTTTGCAGGTTCTTTTCAGTTCTGCTTCCTTGTGGTTCAGTTTTCTCTCATGAGGCTCAGAAACTCATTAACTGTTTAAACACAGTCACTAATTACAATCACATACATCACAGGCATGGAAATTTACCTTTAAAAGCTATCATGTGTCAATTATCAGAAACAAACATTCAAGGTTGTGTAAACTTTAAATGATGGCCATTTGTCTGATTTTAGTTATTGTGTGATGATAAATGGCATCACCTGACCATTACACTTAAATAAAACAACGTTAAGGCGTTGGGTTACAGACCAGAAGGTCACACAGTTAAATCCCAGCACCACCTACGGTTGGATGGTTTTGACCAGTTCACACTATTCATGTTTGGCCAGTTAGACCCAACATTATTAGAAAATCAGTCAAATTAACAAAGAAGAGTTTAAGTTCAAAAACAGATAAGTCTAATTGTTTTAATTATGAGAAAATATTTATTTTAAGGCTACTAAAAAAGCTTTTCAAAGGTACAGGAAAAGGTTTTTTTTATATATATATTTTTTTTTTCCCAATTAAAACCATTGTACTTATCTGTTTCAAACTCAAACTCCACAAATCTAGAGGATGTACTCATTCATAAATCCTATCACTAATCATTAATTTGTGTAATCCTACTGGGGTCACAGAGAGGCTGGAACCTATCACGGCCAACTCTGTTCAAATGAAGGGTCCACTCTGAACAGCTCAACAGTCCATTGCCAGACCAACACACACAACCATTCACATTCACACTCAAACATGAGGCAGTCTGCAACAGCCAGTCAGCCTTATGCGCTTGCCTTTGGACTGTAGGAGGAAACCAGAGTACCAGGAGGAAACACATGCAAGCTTCATGCAGAAATGTCCTTGGTGAGCCCGGGACTTGAACCCATGATCTTCTCGCTGTGAGGCAGACATTCTCACTACAATCTGCAATCTAGCCTAAGTTTCATTTAATTTTTCCTTACATTTACTTTTAAAACCAGATTATCTAAAGAGTCATGATACCTTAAATTCATCAGGAATAAGCACAGTGTCACTTGAGTGGGAATGTATGCTCTGTCCCCAATACCGACCCCTCTCTCAATCTACGTCATAACTTTCCACTTTGTCTCTTCTGGTGATGAACCAACAACATGGCGGACATTCTCCATGTTTCAAGATCTTTCGCATCGGAACAGAAGCACAACAGCCCACCAAGTGTGCGTGCCTCTGCGGGGTGGGGGTTTTATCAGCATTCATCATAAAGAAAAAGTAAAAATAGCTGCTCTTGCTGCGTCTGAAACCACCCTTACTAATGCGCTCGGTCACCGGGTCCGAGAGGATGTGACACTGTTCCCGCGCGCCAATTAACGAGCTTTATCCTCATACATCTTAAACATCAGATGACGAGCGTTTGATGGCTTGGCGACGCGCAAAACCGGAAGCGCAAACCCCTGCTGCGGCACACGGGGGGCGCAGGCCGCTTCCCAGAATTCATTCGCTGTTAATGTCTCACCGCTTTATTTCCAGCACGCAGTGAAAGGGTGATCAATCAATTTATAGGTTTTAAATCCTGTATTCATGCAAGCAATGAAAAGCCTATCAGGCGCATTAAGTTGGTGGATTTTGCTTTTGCACTGTGCGTAAATCCTCTTTAACCGTCTGAATGGACTTTTGAAAGACGTCAATTATTTTCAGTACGTGCGCACACACACACACACACACACACACACACACACATACACACGTAGAGTACAGGTAAGCGATCATTTGTCCGTGTCAGTTCCCACGCGCGCGAAGGAAACCCCCCCCTCCTTTGACGTCAGCCTGAGAGTTTAAAAAGATGCGTTTCAGGGATGGAGGGAAGACCTGCGGCAACTGACTGACAGAAGAGAAAGTAGCAACTCCCAAACTACAGCAGTAAGAACTGACGCTTATTCATCTTTTTTTCCAATTCCTCCAGTTACCATATTTGCACCAAACCCAGGTTTTTGAAGATGCCGTCCACGCGGATCCAGTGCGCCCTGGCTCTCCTGGCCGTCGCTCTCGCTGTCTGCAACGTCTCAGGCGCGCCGTCTGATGCCAAACTGCGCCAGTTTCTCCAAAGGTCGATTTTTGCACCGTCTGGAAAACAGGTAAGAGAGGTAGAGGGCTCGAGAGAAGCAAAGTGAAACGCTGGGAAAGAATCAAACGCGTTTTGTATTGGAAAGTAAGAAACGCTTTTAGATCTGTCCAAGGTGCTGAAATCTGAGTCTTGCACAAAGGTGTTCAAACCATACGAGTGGATTCTTTATGAAAATATGCACTCATTTTAACATCCAGTAAAAATCAAGATCACACCTCGATACACTTTCATCGGGGAATTAAAAAAGATTCTCTGCGCTGCAGTGAAGAAGTTTTTAAAAAGAACGATTTAAAAACAACATTTTTACATATAACTATATATTTGTATCTAAATTATTAATGTATAAATGTATTTATTGCTTTCTTTGCGGTGTTTTTAGCAGGAGCTTACCAGGTATACCCTCGCAGAGCTGCTCGCAGAGCTTGCGCAAGCCGAAAACGAGGTGCTGGACTCGGACGAGGTGTCTCACGGCGCGGAGAGCGAGGGCGCGCGCTTGGAGATGGAGCGAGCCGCTGGTCCCATGCTGGCTCCCCGCGAGCGCAAAGCCGGCTGCAAGAATTTCTTCTGGAAAACTTTCACGTCCTGTTAGTAGTTTTATTGGAAGGATATCCTCAAGGTCTATATATACATTATATTTTATTCTTTTCTCTCATTTTTTTGTCCCTCTGCTTTTCACGTTCACACCATCATGGCGACATAAAATGTAAATTAAAAAAACAAAAAACATGTTCCATATATTAAGTGTTATCAATTTAGAGTTTTATGGAGGAATGGTTTATGGTTGTATGGACATTCTGTTAAAGATCTGTGCTTTAGATGAAAGAAGAATATTTTTAATTGTTTGAATAAAATCTATGTTTCACAGTCAATGAATAATGCTGATATTTTTTTACATTTGTTTTCTATAGACAGAAAAAGAAAGATTTATTTCAACAAGCACAAAAACAAGTACTAAATCCTAGTCTTGCCATAATATTATCCAGAGTATCAGCCTGTAATGATGAGAATTAATATATGTTTAAGTAAAATCAATAAAAAAAAATTTAAAAACAAAAGTTATATGGTTTGGAGAGTTTGTAGCAAAGACCTAGCTGACTTAATTCGGTTAAAATATAAATCATTGTGCAAGAATATGATGATTTCGGTGTGCAGCTCAGTTTCTTACACTAGATATAATTATTTTAGTTATAACAAAAGTTCCAATAAACTGTAATTACATTTGTAACATTAACTAACTTTTACACATGTTTGGATTAGAGAAGAGTTTTCCAATCAGATATTGTCTGAAATTTAATGTAGAGGAGGAGAAGTTGAAGGAAGAAGAGGAAGAGGAATGACGACTTTATGATGATATAGCATGAAGTCTGAGCATGTTTGCACATAAGAAAACAGCTGTTTGTTTTTATGCCTAATCTCTGTTGTAACTCTAGTGTTGTACTTTGGCTTAGAGATTATACTGATTATGTCCCGTATAAATGCCAGTCTTGAAAATCAGTATTTGAAAAACACTCAAGATTTCTACCAATGTACTTTGGTGCCTCTGCTTTTAACATGGCATGTATGCTATTCACAAAATCTGACATATATTTATTAAACAACATTCTACTTTCTAACCTGGCCATGGCTGTGCCTAAAAAGGTAACCTTGAAAACAGTCAGTGTGTGCTTGACTCATGATTTGATGGAGTTCTGGATAGTTATGTGCAAATAGATTCAGATTGCGATCATGTATCAACTGTCAAAATATCTGCCATTATATCATCATCAGAACAGACAGACCGACAAAATTGATAAATTATGTAAGTAAATGAATGATTAATTATTTCACCACTGTCTGTAGCATGAAAAGAGATCAGCTGAACGAAGGACGATAATGCATCTTGTGTTGCCGACTCTGCTGTGGATTATTTTGATAAGAAACCTTTAACTGGCAGTAATGATGTTTTTCAGCAAATACAGTAGACTATAGAGGTAGGGGACGGCATGGTGGGTAGTGGTTAGTACATACACCTCACAGCAAGAAGTTTTGTCTCCCTGTGCTTGCATGGGTTTCCTCTTGGTTCTCTATTTTCTTCTCACAGTCCAAAGTCATGCACACAAGGCAAACTGGCTGTTCTAAACTGCCCCAGGGCTAAAAAAAGAATTTTATAAAACCAACAAGTTGAATGCATTAGTATGACCGATGTCAAAGAAAAGACCTCAACTGGCTTTAGAATAACTTTGACCAACAATGTAATATTTTAAAAATAATATGATATCTTAAACACAAAAAAATATATTGTGCCAAACTTTAAATACAGAGCGATGTAAAGGTTGTTCTTTATATACAGAAAACTTGGCAATGAATGATACTTAGCAAGTAATAAAAAAAAACCTGTAATCAGCTTGTACATTGACGATCTGAACAACACAACATATGAAAGACTCCAAAGCAAATAATATCCTGTGATTGCTTGAATTGTTCAGAACATAGCAAGTTGTGCCTCTTGAGCTAATACATCAGATGATCTAGAGTGAGACGATGCTTCAATAACAATCCTCCGAGATGAACAACTGAGGTTGCCAGGTTTACAGTTTTGAACTCAAAGTGAAATCCATCTGTGAAGATGCAGTCATGTGGGATAATACACCTTGGGTGATTTGCAGCCTACTTTTAATATTCATGTTTAAATAAAGCTGTTATTCATCCATCTATCCATTAGTCCAACCATCCATCCACCCATCCATCAATCCATCCATACACCTATCCTTCTAGCTATGCATCAGTCCATTGATCCACCCATCTATTCCCCTATTCATCCATCCACTCACCTATCTATCACTCCACCAATCTATCATCCCATCCATCCATCCATCCATCCATCCATCCATCCATCCATCCATCCATCCATCCATCCATTCATCCACCCTCTCATCCATAAATCTATCTCTTTAACCATCCATAAATCCATCCATCCATCCACCCATCCATCCATCCATCCATCCATCCATTCATCCATCCATCCATCCATCCATCCATCCATTCATCCACCCTCTCATCCATGAATCTATCTCTTTAACCATCCATAAATCCA
>JBCNYG010000023.1:134750-145650 GCA_039654305.1 Porochilus rendahli | reverse complement strand
AATAATTCGCTGGGTTTCTGAGGTTCTATGTTCCTGCATGTGTATCATGCTGGGGTGTAATTTTGTGATACTGTGTGTGTGTGTGTGTGTGTGTGTGTCTGTGTGTGTGTGTGTGTGTGTGTCTGTATGCATGAGAGAGACATAATTGGTGTTAGGAGACTCCTGACCTCTGTGTGTTACTGTTAGGAGCTGAAAAATCAATGCAAAACAATTTGCACCTTCCCTCTGGAGCGAACACTGCAAATTTAATGGCATGCTTATTGATTGAGTGTGAAACAAAATAATTTATTTCAACCAAAGTGTGTGTGTTTGTGTATGTGCGTGTGTGTGTGTGTGTGTGTGTGTGTGTGTGTGTGTGTGTGTGTGTGTGTTGAAAAGGAGACCTAAAAGAAACCTTATTGACATTTATGATTACTCTCCTGATAAAATAATAATAATAATAATAATAATAATAATAATAATAATAATAATACTATTATAATAATACAGACAATGTCACAAAGCATCTTCATTAAATTTATATTAATTCTGGATAATAATAAGCATAATAAGCAGATCAGAAAATGAATGAATTAATAAATGAATGCCAAGTGTATTTGTAGCATTCGCAACTTATGACCAATGATAGTTTAACTGATTCAACAGTGTATCCCCAATGATCGATCATGTGATGTAGCCTATAAAGGTTTCAAATCAGATTCACACTAAACATTGCAGTATAAACATTACTGTCAGGCCAAAGAAATCGATGAGGTCATGCTGATGTTGGAGTACAGCTAGTAGCCTTGCCGGATCCTTCATCTCTTAGATGACATGGACATCTGCTTGCCATGTAGTCTTAATGAGTACTGAACCCCATTTTAGGCCCCTATAGAATTTTTGCTGTCATGGTTGAAATTTGTAGAATTTATGTTGTCAAATGACAAATTTCTATAAATTGTTGGTATATGCTGATTAACATGAATTTCACTTTGCATTTTAATAGGATTACATGGCTACTGCTAACAATTTTTTTTTGTCTTTTTTTAGATCTCATAAACTATTGATTGTTGTAAAGATGCAAGGACAATTAAAATCAATATTACAGTTTGTGCATCCAGTTACATTTTTACCAAGCCCTGCTTTAAGTGTTATAAACAAACGAAAACAGATTGAATAAAAAAAAAAATTTTGGAAGTATATAGCCATAAGAAGAATGTAGAAGTCATTATTTTATGCCGTATTTTACATCTGCCAGCTCATTTGACCGCCTGGCTTTTTCCCGTCTATGTGTATCATACTTATTTGTTTATTTATTTATTGCCTATTGCTGTGTGCCTTTCATATCTATGGTAAGCACATATTAGTCTGTCAGTTGGTGTGTCTGTCTGTGTGTCTGTTTATTAATGTGTGAGTGGTGTGAAAAATTGTTTGCCCCTTCCTGATTTTTTATCGGAGAATGTCCAGCCATCTGTTTGGACATCAAGCTGAAACAAACTTGGGTTCTGCAGCAGGACAATGATCCAAAACACACCACCAAGTCCACCTCTGAATGGCTGAAGAAAAACATAATAAAGACGTTGGAGTGGCCTAGTCAGAGTCTTGACCTGAATCCTATTGAGATGCTGTGGTATGACCTTAAAAAAGGTGGTTCATGTTCGAAAACCCTCCATTGCGGCTAATTTACAACAATTCTGGAATGATGAGTGTGCCAAAATTCCTCCACGGCGCTATAAAAGACTCACTGCAAATTATCGCAAAAACTTGATTGTTGCTAAGGGTGGCCCAACCTGTTATTAAGTTTCGAGGGCAATCACGTTTCACACAGGGCCATGTAGGTTTGGAATTTTTTTCTCCCTTAATATTAAAATCCTTCATTTAAAAACTGTATTTTGTGTTAACTTGTGTTGTCTTTGACCAATATTTAAATTTGCTTGTTGACCTTTGTGTCCATTTGCTCTGCAAATGAGGATAAATTAATCCAAGCAGCTTTAGTCGCATCTGAAACCTCAGCACCACTCTTTAGAAGAAGGTGACTTAAACAGGCATCCCCATTGCTCACTTTTATGTTACATTTGAATTGTTCATTCTACTTGTGCTCTTGAACCTAAGCTCTCAAATTTTTGCCTGTTTTCTAATTTAAATACACATAGCTTTTTTAGTTAAGGATTTCAACCATTACATATCCCATTGAATGTAAATATATTGAGGGAATCCCAGTTAACTACCAGCACCACCAAGTACAGGACAATATACACTGTGTAGTACACTACAATTGCAAGTACAATATATGTATTCAAATTGAATTCAGTTTTATTTGTATAGTGCTTTTTACAGTTTACATTGTCACAAAGCAGCTTTACATAGTAAAATTAAATTAGGGAGAAATCAAAAAAAAATTCTCCACAACCCTCTACGCATCCCTAATGAGCAAACCTGCGGCGACAGTGATCAGGATCAGGAGTATCACCGATATCCATGGCATGGACCTCAGCAAAATACAGAGAGGAGGAAAAAGAGGGGAGGTTGTTAGGTGTTCTTATGACAGTGTAATGGTAAAAAAAAAGAGTTTATTAGTGCTGGGTGTAAGCAGGGACCCCGACATGACTAACTATGGCAGCTTAACTAAAAAGAGAGAAACCAGAAGCAAGGCAGACATGAGGGCACCCTGTAACATTGGGCAATCAGCCACTCCACTGTCAACTGACCTGGGTGAGCATGTAGAGTGAGGGAGCGACAGCATCCCAGTGCTACAGTTTACCAGAACTCTCTATGCCTGTGAACCCCCAGATCTGCTTCTTTACCTAATAAAAGCCTGTTAACAAAATGCTTGACTAAACAAGTTTTCAGCCTAGTCTTAAAAACAGAGACTGTGTCTGAGTCCCAAACATTACCTGGAAGTTTATTCCATAATTGTGGGGCTTTGTAAGAGAAGGCTCTGCCCCCTGCAGTAGTCCTCAGTATTCGAGGTATCACTAAGCAGCGTGCTTGATCTAAGTGGGCGTGCTGAATCATGAACAAGTGCACACAGTCCCTCCCACCCCATACACACACACCTCCCTGCACTCCCCCCACTCGTCCCAGCACATGCCCACACACACCCACACGCACAGCACAAACTCACACTCCACAATCCACCGGGCCACACCCAGGACCCAGGGCAGCAACCAGACACCAGGGCATGCGCCCTTGTATCTCATCTCTGTTTCTCACTGAAAATTCCGACCTATCTTTCTGATTTTTATTGCTGATGAATGAATTGAATCTTCCAATGAGGTTTCTCTATTGTTGTTTTCTGCATCTCCTTCAAACAGTGGACTGTGATATTTCAACTCCTGCACTCTGAAAATTGTTTGTTATGTTATGGACTATTGTTTTGGGGTTTTTCCTCACTATTCAACTGTAAGAACACTGTTGTTGTTGTTTGATTGGATGGTCAGCAGATGTTCAGTTGATTCTCAGTACATCAGTGGTTTCCTTCATTTTCAGCACATTCCATATTGTGATATTGGTTCTGCCCAATGTTGTTAAATTACATCTGTTAAATTGTTCCTTTTGGCCCTGTGACGGCCTGGCAAGCTGTTCTGTTGGCCAGAGTCGGCTGAGATGGGCACCAGCCTCCCTGTGACCCTAATCAGGATTAAATGGTTTAGAAAATGAATGCATGAATGAGTAAATGAATGAATGAAGATCATTGTTCCTTTTCTCACATTCATAATTTTTTATAGTTTTTATTCATAAATTCGTAGTTTTTTTCCCCCACAGACATCTCTCTAGTCTTGTTTTTTTAACCTTTTCTGTCCAGCATCATAGCAAGCAGAATGGCAGTCTGCTTGCGGTGTTATGCCGAACAAATTTGCTTCTACAAGGGGAGGTTTATGGGTATAAGTCTTCTCTTGATAATTTCATTTATTTATTTACTGTTGAATCTATGTAGTCTTGCTGGACTTGACTAGAGGGGACAGAAAAAGAAAGATAGCAAACAGAAGCAAAAGGGAAAGTGAAAAGAAGAAAGAAGAGACAAAAACACTATAGATATAAAGCAACGACCCTTCAAACCAAACTATCACAAGACATTAAACTGCTTAATTTGTACATAAATACACCAGCAAATTTCCTGCAACTTTTACAGAAAAACAGAGCTGACAGTAATCAAGAGTTTGGTAAATAATAACCAAAACCTAATTGGGAATAAGTAGTTCAGAAAATGAATGAATGAATGAAAAAAAAAGACAACGTAGTGATTGTGCCAGCATGCAAAACATGTGGAACAGGTGGGTGATCGGCGACAAGTGGCGAGTAAGACTGTGTACGTGCGACCACACCTCCACAGAGGCCAGAGGCAGACCAAGGCAGCCCAGAGACCCGAGCCATCAGCAGCAAAATCGGAGCACAAACTCAAGCCACCTCACACTAAAGACGACCCCGGACCTACACAGAGGGTGGCAGAGGAAAGCCCCTGCCAGAGCCCCCTGTGGCCACGGGGTAGAGGCTCCAGCGAGCCAAGACCGGCAGCCGCCAACACCGAGAGGTCCCGGCCACCCAGAGCGGCTAAAGTAGAGGGCCAAGGGCCCATAAGCAATCCCCACTCCCTAAGACAGAGGGCCCGCACCATGCCCAGGAGAACCAGGCCCCCCAGACAACCACAAGGCACGGGCCAACACACCCCATGAAGCTCCGGCCGCACAGCCCGGAAACCCGGGGACCTCTGACCCTCCTGGGGGTGTGAGAGGACCCCATTACCCTCACCCTCCCCACAACTATCTAGTCTTCATGTTGGTCTGTCTTTCTTAACTACAAATGCATTCATAGTTTAAACCCAAAACTTCACCTGAGAGAAGATATCAAGGGTTACTTATTAATTAAACAATCGTTTTTTTAATTTACTTGGGTAAAAAGAACCACCTGTCATATGTCATGTTCCAATACTTCTGAAAAACTGGGTGGTTTGTTCTTAAATGATTTATGATATTGTAAAACATATTTATACATAAATACCAGCAAATAAAACCTGAAAGTCTGATCTATCTCCTCATTTTCATCTTTTGATCCCACATACAAATGCAGTGCTCTGCAAAAACAAATGATTTGGCCTTGCTGTTGAAATTCTTTCCATTCTTTTGGATGGAATTGTATGTGCAGTGAAGACAGTTTTTAATCAGAGCAAAGTCAAAATCTTGAAATTTTTCATGTGAGTAGGATTGTGTCATGTCCCAGAATAATTTTAATGTCACTCCATCTAAGCAATTTTCCGTCACCAGTAACTGGAAATTATCAAAACCAACCCAAGTGTGAACAGGAAAATCAGGCCTCAATAGTAGATCTTTTCAAGACAATGATGCAGTGAGACATTGCTGTTGTATATCTTCCTTTTTCTCTTCTCCTAAATACCCAACCCCCCCTCCCCCCCTGCCCTACAACCCCCTTCTGTGCAGCTGAAGCCAGCTGAGCGTGGGGACTCTGTGTTCTTCTCATGTCATGCTATCAACTCCTACGGCGAGGGCCGTGGCCTCATTCAGTTGACTGTGCAAGGTTAGACAGTCAGCCATGAAGAACAATTCATGTCTGACATGATACATCTTATCTACACACACAAAATCAATTATTTATCCTCTTGCTTTACACCCTGCTTTCCTTGTTATCCTCCTTGTTATGCTTTAATTCTCTTTCTGCTTATCTTCCTTACCTGTTTCCTCATATGTCTTATGCCCTTCTATTTCCTGGCTGTAGAGCCTCCTGATCCTCCAGAGTTAGAAGTACGTGAGGTAAAAGATCGCAGTATGAACTTAAGATGGACCCAGAGGTTTGATGGGAACAGCATCATCACCAGTTATGATATTGAATACAAAAACAAATCTGGTACGCACTTTCATGCCATTTCAGTTAAGCATACTTCAAGAATTTACCATCCATAAAGAAAAGCTATCTGACACTGTCCCATACATACATATAATTGCCTTCCAAAAAAGCCAAAAATAATGTAGTGCAGTGCATATATGGTATAAGGCTAAATAAATAAGATCACAATGTAATTTTCTGTGCTTGCTTCTTCATAGACCCATGGGAACTGAAACATGCTACCCGCAAAATTTCCCCGACCAATAACCAGGCCAACATAGTGGAGCTACATCCTGCATCTGTTTACAGTATTCGTATGTACTCATACAACAAAATTGGCCGTAGTCAGGCCAGCAAAGAGCTGACTATCAGCACAGAGGAGGCATGTAAGTATGAGTACACACACAGACACACACACAGAGAGAGAAACAAACAGTTTTAATGAGCAGTCAATGATAGCTTGGCATAAACTGATGTGACCTTCTGACCTATTTCAGCGCCTGATGGATCACCCATGGATGTCATTCTTCAGCCTATGACATCACAGAGCATCCGTGTGACATGGAAGGTACATACACACAGTGAGCCAGATTTGTCTAGAGCTTACTGCACTGTTGCTAATGTATACATTTAGTTCAACAATACTTTTGCCCCTGTTTCCAGGCTCCCAGGAAGGAGCTTCAGAATGGTGTAATCCGTGGTTATCAGATTGGCTACAGAGAGAATGGGCCCGGCAGTAACGGCCAGTACAGCATCGTGGAAATGAAGGCAACTGGTGACAGTGAGGTGTATACCCTGGATAACCTGAAGAAATTTGCCCAGTATGGAGTAGTTGTTCAAGCCTTCAATCGAGCCGGAACAGGTCCATCCAGTTCTGAGATCAACGCCACTACACTAGAAGACGGTAAAAATAAATAAATAGTTAAAACATTATTTGGGTCATATATAATACACAGTGTATATATTT
Organism: Porochilus rendahli; assembly: GCA_039654305.1. Taxonomy (NCBI): domain Eukaryota; kingdom Metazoa; phylum Chordata; class Actinopteri; order Siluriformes; family Plotosidae; genus Porochilus; species Porochilus rendahli. The sequence continues at coordinate 138,866 of JBCNYG010000023.1, read as the reverse complement.
AGTTTACACACCCCTGTTAAAATTTTTTCATTGGTTCATTTGCCGAACTGCATAAGCTTACTAGTGTCGCAAGAAGGCTGGTGCTAATCTCAACCAACCCTAGCGAAGACAGGGTACACCCTGAACAGCTCAGCGATCCATTGCCAATATACACAAAACCTCACACCAATTATGGGTAGGAGCAATTTAGAACAGCCAGATAGCAAGTCTTTGAACCATGGGAGGAAACTGGAGTACCCAGAGTAAAACCATGCTAACACAGGGAGAACATAGAAACGCCTTCAGTGAGCCTTGGACTTGAACACAGGACATTCTAGCTGTGAGGTGGATTTCTTAACCACTACACCACTGTGCCACCTAAAAGTTAGGTAAAAAAATTACAATAAGATAAACCATTTCAGATTTTGACGCTGCCACCACTATGATTCACCGTCTGTATGGGGTTCTTCTGGGACATGTGCAGTGTTGTTGTACCAAACCTTCAGGAATTATGGCAAAAACGTTCATCCTTGGTCTCATCAGACTAAAGCACATTTCTCCAACATGGAAGATGTGATGAAGGTTTTTCAACCCTTAATTGTGTTTGGATGTATTTATTTGTAAGAAAAGGAAAAGAAAAGGATGTTGTCACATGAACTACACAACCAGCACTTATATTTATTTAAACTCACTGCTAACTAACACATTCACATAATATAACTTATTCATTTCGCCAAATGATGCATTAAAACACCGACATTTCAATTGTGGATCATCACTCAATGAAGTCATTGTAGATGACTCAGTGAATGTATCACAGGTTTGGCATAAAAGAAACCAAAATGGTTTGCATACAAATGGAAAATGTCAAGTCATAGTGGTGGTTTAAAAATCACATTTCTCAATACACACTGTAATAAAAACATTAAAAACATTTTTAAAAACTTTAAAAAATGTTTCTTAATATACGCACCATAACCTGTGGATGCCATCCTCCCTGTCTGATAAAGACCTTACTTTTGGCTCCTAATAATATTAAGGAAGTCAGGCAATGGAAAAATATATAAATCTCTGTTTACAGGATGCATTTTTTACACATATGATACACAATCAATCAGCTATAACATTAAAAACATTCTGATCACCAGACTCAAGTGGAGCTTAGAGGATATGGCATCCTCTGTGGTGTGATTTGGCTGGCTAGAAAACTGGAACAGTCGAGTGAGGGCAGAAATCTATAGAAAATTATAATTTATTTATATATATATATAAATACATATAATGTAGTTGTGATTTTTCTTGAAATGATATGATGGTGGCAGTCTTAGTGTCATTGAACATTCTGTTGGTTCAGCAAGGTGCTGAATATGTCAGTGATGACATGCTGGTCAGCCCATTCCCTTAGAACCTGGCCTGATATGCTATCAGGGCCTGTTGCACTCCTTTTATTGACTCCACTCAGGGCTTTCTCAAGGTAGTATTGTGTTGGCCCCATTTGTGCCACCAAACAGATCACAGTTGTTGAGGCATAGACATCATAAAACCTCTAAAGGTGTGTGTTTTATTTGGCACCAATATGCTCACAGCAGATCCTGAAGGTTCCATTTTTTTTTCAAGAGCATCATACAGATTAGATTAGACTGCTCATCTGGGAAATTTGAAGGATAACAGCTTGAAATATTTTTCATGTTCCATAAAATGAAACATTCCTGAACACTGTTGGCTGTATGCTTCCACTGGCATGCCAATGCATGAAGGGTTGTGCCTAGGCTATAATAATTAATTTTAGAGAGGTGGTAAACCCAAGGTTTCCTTGATGAATATTGCGTAGAGCATCACATTGCCTCTTCTATCTTGCCATGGTCCATCCTGAAGCAATCTCTTCCCCAGGTAAATGCTGGGCATGCACATCCACATAGTGTAAACGAATTTATATCTGACTAGGCCACCTTTGTCTTTTACTCCATTGTCAATATCTGATGTTCTCATGCTCATTATTGCCACATTGCCATTCAGCAGTTGACCGGCTGCACTTTTAGAAATTTGTGTTAGTTGAGCTGTCCAGTGGTAAAAGACTGGATTAGGTTAGCCTTCAATAAACATGCACATCAGTGATTCTTGGGAAACTGCCAATTTACAAGTTGTCTTTGGATTACTTTTGATTGCTAAGCATGTACTAATCACTGCTTATCAGGAACACTGGACAGACAAACATTTAATTTAGGCTTATACAAAGAGTTGGATCACAGGGGCAGCAGCCTAAGCAGTAAGGTCCAGACGTCCCTTTCCCCAGCCACTTCCTATAGCTCTTCCAGGGGGATCCCGAGGCGTTCCCAGACAAGCCGAGAGACATAGACCCTCCAGCATTTTCTTGGTCTACCCCAGGGTCTCTTCCCAGTTGGACATGCCTGAAACATCACACCAGGGAGCCGTTCAGGAGGCATTCTATTCAGATGCCCGAGCCACCTCAACTGGCTCCTCTTAATGCCGAGAAGCAGCGCTACTCTGAGCTTCTAACCCTATCTCTAATGGAGAGCACCCTGTGAAGGAAGCTCATTTCAGCTCATTTCAGCCTATACATGCGATCTTGTTCTTTTGGTCACTTTACCCAAAGCTTGTGACCATAGGTGAGGGTTGGCACATAGAAGAACTGGTAAATTGAAAGCATTGACTTTCGACTCAGCTCCCTCCTCACCCCGACGGACCCGTACAAGCTCTGCTTTACAGCAGAGGCTGCACCAATCTGCCTGTCAGTCTCCTGCTCCATCCTTTCCTCACTCATGACCAAGACCCTTTGATAATTATATTCCTCCACTTGTGACAGGACCTTGTTCCAGACCTGGATGGTGCATTCCACCCTTTTCCGGCTGAGAACCATGGCCTCGGTCTTGGAGGTGCTGATTATCCGAATTGCTCAAATGAGAGATCGAGGTCCCGGCTAGATGAAGCCTAAACGACAACATCATCTGCAAAGAGCAGAGGCAAGATCCTATGGCCACCAAACCATAATCCCTGAATGACTTTGCTGTGCCTAGAAATTCTTTAAATAAAAATTATAAACAGAACCAGTGATGAAGGACAGCCTTGATGGACTTCAACCCTCACCAGAAATGAATTTGACATGACATGAATTTGAAATTAATCTGTTGTTACCAAATCGGACCAACCTCTGGCTCCGGTGGTACAAAGACCTAATGGCCCATAGCAACAAGTCCGGTACGACGTACAACCAGAGCACACCCCACAAGATAGCCTGAGGATCACAGTCACAAGCCTTTTCCAAGTCCACAAAACACATGTGGACAGATTGGGCAAACTTCCATGCCCCTCCAGGATCCTGTAGAGTGTATAGAGCTGGTCAAGAGTGCCGCAGCCAGGATGAAAACCACATTGTTCCTCGTAAATCTGAGGTTCAACTATTGGTCTGATCCCCAGTACTCTTGAATAGACTTTCCTGGGTAGGCTCAGGAGTGTGATTCCATGATAGTTGAAACACACTCTCTGGTCCCCTTTTTTAAAAAGGGGGAACTACCTCCCTGGTTTGCCAGTACAGAGGTATGGCCCCTGATGACTGTGCGACGTTGCAGAGACATGTCCACCAAGACAGTTCTACAATATCCAGACCTCGGAGATATTCATGGCAGATCTCATCCACCCCCAGAGCCCAGCCACTGATGAGCTATTTGACTACCTTGAAGACATCAGCCCCAGTAATGGGCAAACTGCATGCCGAACCCTTTGGGACTTTCTCCTTCCACCGAGGGCATGTTGGTGGGATTAAGGAGGTCCTCAAAGTATTCCTTCCACCTCTCAATGACATCCCCAGTTGAGTTAAGCAGCTCCCCACTTCCACTATAAACAGTATTTGTGGAGAACTGCTTCCCACTCCTGGGGCATCGGATGGTGGTCCAGAACCTTTTCAAGACCAACCGATAGTTGCTTTCCAGGCCCTCACCGAACTCTTCTCACACCAAAGATTTTGCATTGGTGGCAGCTCGGGCTGCAGGATGTTTGGCCTGCTTGTATCTGTCTGCTGCCTCGGGAGTCCCAGTGTCCAAAAAGACCTGATAGGCCTCCTTCTTAAGCTGGATGGCCCCCCTCACTTCAGATGTCCAACACCGAGTTTGGGGGTTACTG
>JBCNYG010000023.1:80544-92399 GCA_039654305.1 Porochilus rendahli | reverse complement strand
CTGTTGTGGAGGCAACCCCCGAAGGAGGACAGGCCAAACGTGCTGCAGCCCGGCTTGTCACCGATGCAAAATCTTGGGTGTGGGAGGAGTTCTGGACCACCATCTGGTGACTCAAGATGGGAAAGCAGTACTCCAGAACCACTGTTTACAGTTGAAGTGGGAAGATGCTCACCTCAACAGGGGATATTGTCAGGAGGTGGAAGGAATACTTCGAGGACCTCCTCAATCCTACAAAAACGCCCTCTGTAGAAGAGGAAGAGCCTGGGGATTCAGAGGGGGATCTGCCCATCACTGGGGCTGAAGTCACTGAGGTAGTTAAAAAGCTTCTCGGTGGCCGGGCTCCGGGGGTGGATGAGATCTGCCCTGAATACCTCAAGCCTCTGGATGTAGTAAGGCTGTCTTGGTTGGCACGTCTCTACAAAATCATGTGGTCATTGAGGGCCGTACCTCTGGATTGGCAAACCAGGCTGATAGTTCCCCTTTTTAAGAAAGGGGACCGGAGGGTGTCCCCCCCCCTCAGAAGAGCTGGAGGAAGTGGCTGGGGAGAGGGACTTCTGGACCTCACTGCTTAGGCTGCTGCCCCCGCGACCCAACCGCAGAAGAAGCGGAAGATGATGAATGAATGAATGAATCATTTAAATGTAGATAAGGGTAGCACACACTTATAGCATGTCCACCCCTCAGCAGATTATGTTAACTCCATGGCTATGTGGGTTTCCTCTGTGTATTCTGGTTTCCTCTCCCAGTCCATATACTTTAGGTAAACTGGCTGTTCCAGATTGTTTCTAGGTATGAATGTAAGTGTGAAACGTTGTGTATGCATATGTGCGTGCCTGTGCGTGTTGCCCTGCGATGGTCTGGAAAGCTGTACAAGGTATATCCTGCCTTCAGCCAGTGTTGGCTGAGAAAGGCTCTAAGCTGTCCCCCAATTAACCCCGCACCCCACCCCTTTCAGAATAATCTACAGTGTGTGTCTGTTAGTTTGTGATTCTATGGAATTATTATTATGGCAATTTTATAAAAATAGAAACAAAACAAAAGAAAAACTTACCGATGGAAAATATGACCATTCAGGATCAATGATAAGTGTGTTCTTTATTGTAGAGAATATAACATTATACTTATACACACTTATATACACAAGTCACCCAGACTGTAATAATTCTATAAAGAAACAATATGAGATCAATGAAAAACTGATCAAATTCACTAAACGATATTACATTTTAATACTAAGAACAGAAAGGCATTACCGCAGTGTGCTGAATCAGGGGTTAAAGAAACATTGAAAATAAATATGTTACAATCATATCATTGCACTTTACACATTTATCCTTGCTCTTGTGTTTGTGTCCCCCAACGTCTGTGTCATGTGAACAAAGGAAACAGTGGTTTGGCATAAAGAACCCTCTACCTCTCTACCTGTCTTAAAAGATAGATCCAGCTGTGATGCAAAGAAGGTGGAGGCGGTCAATAGATGAAAAAGGAAAGAGGATGAGAGGTCCAATATCTATTCCAAGTCAACTTCCAAAATAGCTAATTGCCTCCCTCGATGAAATTCATCTTCTTTTTCCACTTCTCTCAGAGGATGCTAACACGTTCCGTCAGTCCCTGCATACATGCATCATCAGTGCAATCCTGCTCGTCATCAGAGGGAGACGGTGCAGCTATCAGGTGCACTGGGTAAGGCAGTGTGTGTTCCTGGGCGAACCTCTGCCAGCGAGTATCATCACTTTCATGAGTTATATAGCGTTCACCCATCTTCGTTTCCAGGTCTCGCAGGTCCATCCATGTCTGATAATCCTGAGAGGGCGAAAGCAGAAAAAACAAAAGATACAGATGATGAAAGATACAGCGATAAAGAAGGTCCGAGAGAAGTGTGGATTTGATAGTGGATAGAAATAAAATGGATCTGTATTGAGTGCATATTGTTTGTGGATGTTTTTTGTAAAACCTGCATATTGTTTGTTTTTTCCATTTTAAATGTATTTAAATGTAGGCAATGTTGACTCCAGTAAACCTGCATGTGTTTAATCTTACCTGTAAATAGACGTGACTCAGGCTCTTGTCCACACTATAGCGTTTTCTCAACTTCACCTGAAGCAGGTTATTGATGAGATCAATAGCTACGAACAAAATGAGAGATGATGCATCAAACTTCGATTGGTTTCTTCGGTCACTGTTCATTTTGTATTCTAACATTTCTACTGCAAAGTACTCAGCTTTCAATTATGTTTTAATACGGTGATTCTTATAACTGCAATTTGAAACAATATGACACTGTATATAAAGAATTACTGAAATACTTTAGTGTTCTGTGGCCTTTTATTCATCATAAAAAGGCAAAACTGGAGTCAATATCAGGAACTGTACCGTCTGGAGAGATTTGTTTCCAGGGGTTTGGTGGGTACATGAAAGCAGCATTGTGGATTTGGTCGTTTATATCTTCATCCTCGTTAAAGGGGAAGGTCCCGCTCAAACTGACATACATAATGACCCCGACAGACCACATATCCAGAGATCGGTTGTAGCCCTGGTTCAGCAGTACCTCTGGAGCTAAGTAAGCAGGTGTTCCAACCACAGAGCGGCGGAAAGACTTCTCCCCAATGATCCTGGCAAAGCCAAAATCGCACAGCTTCACCTGGAACGAAGGAGTTTGAAGCGAATATGATAAAAAAAAAAAATGTACAATATAGTACAATATATTTATATAAATAATGCAGTTGTTTAATCTTGCACTGAAAGATTCCGTATTATTTTCAATAAAATAAAGAAAACATATTCAAATATTATTGAAAACCCAAGACAACTGTGTGAACAAAATATAATAGAAGAATCTTCCAGTTTGCATTTTGCCTTTGTTTTCTCCCGAGTGTTCAACAAGACTGCAGCAGTCATCTCTGACTTACTGTTTCATTTGAATTTACTGAAAACAACCGTAACTTTAAACTTAGGTTCAAAATCAACCAAGAAGTTATATATTGATATAGCTTCCTAATGATGAAAATGCAGTCACCTTTAGGCTGGGTTTGGAAATAAAAAAAACTGGAATCTAATCTTTCGCTTCCCTTGCCTTGTTTCTCTGTTTATGTAAGGCTCTCTGTCCCTGTAAGGCTCTCTGTGGCTGTGGTGTTCTCTGTGTCTGTAAGGTTCTCTGTTCTTGTATAAGGTCCTCTGTTTCTCTAAGGTTCTTTGTGTCTGTGTGGTTTTCTGTTCCTGCATTGTTCTCTGTGCCAGTAAGGCTCCCTGTCCCTATAAGTTTCTCTGTTCATGCAAGTTTCTCTGTTCATGCAAGGTTCTCTGTGCCTGTAAGGTTCCCTATTCTTGTATGGTTTTCTGTTCCTGTATGTTATCAATACTGTTATTGGTGAGCATGAAGGAGGAGAGCATTCCAGAACACAATTTATATAAAAATGGCAACATTTTGAACATGGTCATCTTTCCTGATGTCTGCAGCTCTGAAAATAATAACTGAAAAACATATTTAATCTATTTGCACAGCAGCAATTTTATATCTCCTCCAGGTAGACTGTAGTTGTCTGGTTGAATCTTAAGCCTCAGGAAAGGGCATTTGTTAAAGTGTTCACTTTGATTTTTAAAACTTGCCGCATAATCTCTACAGGTGTCACACAGCTCAAGGAGTACCCAAAAAAACAACAACAACAACAACAAAACAATGAAATAATGTTATGAAAAAAAAAGAAATTAGTGATAGGGAGTTACATTGTGTTGTTTAAGTGTTCCCTTGTCCCCTGGACTCATTGGTGCAGCTGGAAGGATTTAATCTCATTACAGCAGACAGGAATACAAGGGAGAGTGGTAAGAAGAAGGGTGGGGGGATTGCGCTGTTTCTGAACGACAAGTGGTGTAACCCTGGACATATTCATGTGAAGGAGAAATGATGGACCAGGGACATTGAGCTGCTGGCCGTGAGCATCCGGCCTTACTATCTGCCGAGGGAGTTTTCACATGTCGTTGCAATAACGACTTACATCCCTCCCTCGGCCAACGCCGATGCAGCCTGCGGGCTTCTCCACAGTGTTGTGGCTCAGTTTCAGGAAGAACATCCTCAAGCCTTTCTCCTCATCACTGGGGATTTTAACCATGCTTCCCTGTCTGTATGTGAGCTGCTGGACCAGGGATAATAAAACTCTGGACCTGCTGTATGCAAACACAGCAGACGCTTACAGTTCATTACCCCTCCCTCCGCTTGGAAAGGAGAGCTTTCTAGTCTGGTGACAGAGAAGAATGAGGAGGGTGCAGAGGAATCTTAAACGGAAGATCAAAGAGTGCAAGGCCAACTACAGGAGGAAAATGGAGGACCACCTGCAGCAAAAGAACGCGAGGGAGGTTTGGAAAGGTCTCCAAACAATCTCATGGCAGGGTAAAAAGGAGAGGAGGAACCCTGAACCTGGAGTTAGAGACTGGGCCAACAAACTAAATCTGTTTTTCAACAGATTTGGTACTGGGTCCACCTCCACCCACCTCAGCCTGGGCATAGAGCAGCCCAGCTCCAGCTCCTTCCGCCTGCATGCCCCCCCACCACCATCAACACCTTCACCATCACTGGGGCTTGCACCCTCCCCCCGCCTTAACTACCACCTCTACAGTGCTCCTCTAGGAAAGCCATGGGTCCTGATTGCATTAGCTCCAGACTCCTCCAAGACTATGCAGACCAGTTCAGTCAAGTGGTCTGTTACATCTTCAACCTTAGCCTGAGTCTGGAAAAAGATCCAGTTCTGTTGAAGACCGCTTGTGTGGTTCCAGTCTCTAAAATTTCACGCCCCAAAGAGCCCAACCACTTCATACCCGTGGCCCTAACGTCACACTTGATGAAAGGCACTGGAGACAATTGTCCTACCTCCCCGGCAGTTTGCATACCAACCCGGTATAGGGGTAGAGGAGGCTGTTATCTATCTGCTGCAGAGATCCCTGTCTCACCTGGAAAACGCAGGAAACATTGTCTTCTTTGACTTCTCCAGTGCTTTTAACACCATCAACCCCTCACTGCGCAGGGTGAAGTTGGAGAGAGCGGGGGCCAGTGATCAGCTGGCCGCATAGGTTACCAACTACCTCAATGACAGACCCCAGTTTGAGGCTGTAGGACTGTGTGTCCGATGTGGTAGTCTGCAGTACTGGCGCCCCCCAGGGAACAGTCCTCTCACCTTTCCTCTTCTCTGTACACATCAGATTTCACGTACTCCACAGATAGTTGCCACCTCCAGAAGTTCTCTTATGACACTGCCATTGTGGGATGTGTGTCGGAGGGGAACGACTGTGAGTACAGGAAGATCAACATGGACTTTCTCGATTGGTGTGAGCTGAATCACCTTCAAGTTAATGCCAGCAAGACAAAGGAGATGGTGTTGGATTTTAGCAGGAAATCCTCATCCAACACTGCACCGATGAACATCCAGTGACTTGACATTGAGAGAGTGGGGACGTACAGTACCTGGGTGTACATTTAAATAATAAACTAGACTGGACTGACGACACTGGTCACAAGAAGGATCAAACTGACTCACCATCATAAAGGGCAATTTAGTACAATATAAGCAGTGAAGTAGATTACAAACTTTAATCACCACCTAATTGATGTTTATTCCTATTATTATCATGCCTGAACACCCCCCTTCCTGTATTAAAGAGTCTCTCAAACTCTTTAATATTTAATGTCCTCCACAAAAGTTCCTAACGTCAGCTGAGATAGGCTGAGGTAGGATTAAGCAATTCATAGAATGGATGAATGAATTTAATAATTATTCATAAGCAGTTGGTTTGGTTCGACTCACTGTGGAATAAAGTTCAATACTGTGGAATATCTTTTAAATAAGTAAATGGATAATTATTACTCATAACATTAGATCAAAAGAAAACAAATGCTAAGGATGTCTGTCATGTTTGTGTTTGCTGTGATGTGTTTACCTGTGGAAAAGGGTCAGCTGAAGACAGCAGCACGTTCTCAGGTTTTAGGTCACAATGCACAATATTCTTGAAGTGGAGGTGCCGAAGGGCAGCAAGGATCTGCAGTATGATAAACACAGCAAGGGAGAAAAATAGATGGTTAGGTTTTAAATCACTATGTTTTATAAAAATTACACCATAATATAACTGTAAGAAGTACCACAAGGCATCAGGTAGGACTCTGAACTCACACCTGTCTACATACACATGTATTCTTTTACATTCAGATGTTCTGTATCAATTTAAAATTCCTACACAAAAACAACCAAATGTTGTATTAAATTTAAATAGGAAACTAGGTACATGACACACGACTATAATAGTTTTTTCTTCAGTTTTATTTGGATAGCGCTTTTTACAGTGGACGTTGTTGTACAGAGTAAATAGATTATTTATTATTTTGAAAAAAGCTCCAGTGAGGGCAGAAACAGCAGCACGAGTTCTTACTAGAACCAGAAGACATGAGCATATCACCCCTTATCTGCACTGCACTCTCTCCCAATTAAATTTCAACTGCTACTTTTAACCTATAAAGCACTTAATGGTCTTGCGCCACATTATCTTAGCGAACTTGTTTTTTATGATCCCGCTTGCCAACTTAGATCAAAAAGTTTCTTCCTCCTGTCATCTGAGGGAGTTTTTTCTTGCCAGGCTTGTTCATTAGGGTGTGTAGGGTTTGTAGAAGAAATGTTTAAATTCCTGTTTAAAATGTGTTTTACTATTAAAAGGTGATTTTGCAACAATGTCAAAAAGCACTATACAAATTATTACATTCAAAATCATATTGTTTCTGCATACATAAATGCCGACCTGCGTGATGAGGAACTTTGTGAGCCTCTCAGGTAGACGTCCATTCTCACTTGAGAGGATCATCTCCAGCATGTCCCCATGAAGCTTCTCCATAACAACAAACACTTTTTCAGGAGTTTCAAACATACACTCGAGATTCACAATGCCCAGATGCCGCAGACTCTGGAAACAAGCAATAAGAGACAAGAGAAAATGAGAAGCTGAGAGAATGAAGCATAAATACTGAACAATGCTGAACAAACTTAAACAGACAGATTATCATTAATATGATTTTTTTATACAGAATTAAGCCAGAAAAATATTATTTTTTGTCTATGAGGTTTTTGTCAAAAGGTCTAAGTAAAAAGGTGCCAATGCAGGTGCAAATCTTGCCCAAATTAGGTAAAGTGTACCCCTGTTGCACTCCCATCCACACACTTCCCCATAATGACTACCTGGAGTATGGCCACCTCATTCCTTAATTGGCTCTCCTGTTTCGTTGGAAATCGAAGTTTGTCGATCACCTTGACAGCGACATCCCTTCCAGATTTTCTGTGCTTTCCTGTTTCGTAAACAGTGATGTTAAATTAAAAATTTATTTTATAGCAATGAATTTATTATTAAAATGTATTTATTTATTTTTAAATAAACATACCACCATACACCACCCCGAACTGGCCAGAACCGAGAACTTCATCAGCAAAAATTTGATAAATCATACCAATATCCTACAGAAATAATCAACACCATTATTTTCCTCATCAGTGTTCACATCATCATCATCAATATTCATCTTCATTAAATTTTACTGATTAGTACAATAGCGTAAGTACACTTACCACATTCTCCTGAATCTGACTGTTGGACACTGAAATACTGACTGATGCCTGTCCTGGGAAGCAACTTTGCAATTAATCACTGAAAGATTCAAAATAAAATCCTGATAAATTTACTGATCATATCCTTACTGTGAGGGGTGCTGCCTTCTGATGGCGGATTGTCTTGGAAGATTACCGGCATAAGAGCCTGACGTATGGCGCCTTCCCAAGCTTTGGCAGCTTCCTGTCCCACTCCGCTACTGGGTACAACACTATTTGAGGAGGTGGAAACTGTCGTGTTCCATAACTGTGAGGGGTTTGAGTCCTCACCCACAAAGTATCGTATGCTACCAGTCACTATCTCGAAGCAATGTGGGCTGGCACCACTGGGCAACAGACTGAAATCACCTGCTGGGCAAACTTCAAGAATTTCAGAAAGAGGTATTTCCTGGGAAGGCAAAAGATATGAAGTCATATTTCAGGCTAATCAGCTTACAGACACATCCAAACACGACACCAATTCACAAAATAATGTACATTGTCATCATTCGCTGCAAGCATTTGTAATATAAATTGTGAAATGTTATTAATTTACAGTATAACGATAACGAGTGGAAATTGATGCATAATGAATCCTGTTAAACATCTTAATGACCCTCGGGATCTGCTTTGTTCCAGATCAGTCATAGAATAAGATCATATAATCATATTTTATCATTATACCCAGTGGTAGAGGTTAGAGAGGCGTACTTTGAGTAAAAAAAACTGTTCAGTGTTATTTTTAAAGTTTACACAATTGAAGGATGTAGGAACTGATTAAGGAGTTGTAGGGATAAGAGATGAAAGAATAATCATCCTGCATCAGCATGACCTGAAAGGCTGTCATTCAATCCTAACCAAAGTTTACAGATGATGACAAGAACAAAACCCAAAGTTTTCAACGACATTAAACCTCCAGAGCTGTAACCAAATTACTGAAAGGCAAATAAGTGCAAATATACCTGACCATCACAAATCCCTTATCAGTTTCAACCTGAAAGTTCCATCGGGGTTTTAGCAGTGCAAATGCCACATGGTAATGTAATCAGGGTAAAAATGTTTGCTAGTCTCTTTGAAGATTATTTTTGATGTATTAAAACTTGTATTAAATTTATGTTTTAAAGCTTCCTTCATCTTTTATATTTCAGGACCATTACAGCTCACAGGAAGTCAGAGGATTAGTTCTTTCATTAATGTTGTTGTATTTATGTTCTTGCATAAATACGAATATGTTATTCTTCACTTGCATAAAAACACAAATGTAATCTCTTACAATAAGTTACCTTATAGTATTTATTGGTGGTGTCATTATGGAAAAGGATGATACATTTGCAGTCCAGACGCCAATAGTGTCGTTTTCTCTGTTGGGGGTGAGAGGTCAGGAATCATGGGTCAACAACAGGTTAGTGTACCAATTAGCGAGAAAGAGTTGCACCACCCCACAGAGAGAGGAGGAGAGATGCATGAGGAAAAGATTAAGCTGAAGATATATGTGAGGAGAAAAGAATGCAAGAAGAATACATTGAAGGACAGATTAATACGGAAGGTATAATTCATATCTATTTATGTATAACATGTAGAATAAAATATGTATTGACAGCACCTTTTTTTGTGAGATCTGGTTAACATATCTATTTTATTTAATAACATGGTGTTTAACATTTTGCTCATATGGTTAAATAACATTACAGCAGTAATTTTACTGAAGATTTTATGACAACACTAAACATTATAATATACATGTAAAAACCTACCGAAGCAATGAGAAATATGTTATGGAAAGCAGTGTAGAGCAGAATGAGAAATAAAGAAATAACTCCCAAAAATACTATAACAAATTATATTTATATAGATCTATCTAACAAATTAATGCAATAAAGGCAAATTAATAACCTTTAAACTACTTCTGGAAATCTTGTCAATAATTCCTTTAGTTTTGAGGAATAAAGTTAATGCAGCTGTTTATTATTCAGTAGTATATTGGTGGTAAAATGAACCTTTCTTTGTTGTTTTCTTATTAGTTGAAGGGCAGAGGGAATAATTTTTGTGAAGTAAAGCAGTGTACCAGAGTGTCCTTGTTACTGTAGTGCACCATCCAGCCTTCCTTTATTGCTGTACTGGAGCGGCGTGTGGTGTGTCTCACTGACTGTACCACTCTCATCAGGGGAATGTTGGTACTGTGGAGATGACAGAACAAAGTCAATCCATGTTTTAGAAAGAAAGCGAGAGTGTAAAAAAGATGGTGTGTATCTGACCTCTGGTCTCCACTGGCTCCGTCCTGACTGATTTCCGGGGAGAAGGAACCAGGAATGCTGCAGGCCTCATCTGCTTCGTCCATCATTGAAGTTCTTTCCAAGTCCATATAGTCATTTGTGTAATCCATGGGTACCTCTGTGTCTGTAGCTGAACTAAGCACATCTGTAAGCAAGAGAAACAGATCAGGTGGCACCAATATCATGCACAAGTTCATTGAGTTCCAGGTCAAGAGCTTCAAGAACTGCTCTTCACATGAAATATGAACATTTTGTATTTGTGAATGATTTACTGGTTAATTATCATGGTAAGGCCCTGGTTATTTATACTGAAGGTTCCCTATCTTCTTCCTCACAAAGAAAAAAACTCCTCCATGGACTTGAAGGTTAAAACGAATGCTAATAATGAGCCCTGTACTCCTCTACTGTGGTTTATTGAAAAGGGAAATGATCGAGTCTGAAATGGAGAAGCAACCAGGGGTAATTTGACAGCAGAGTCAGAGGACTAATAGGGAGGAAAGAGCTTGACCTTGTGTTTACATGAAGACCTGAGGCCTCATGTACAAAGATTGCGTGGAATTCTTACTGAAAAATAGCATGCGCTTGAATCCAGAAAACGTCTTACGCACAAAAAATCCAGATGTATGAATCTGTGCGTACGCATGAACCCAAGCACATTTCCTTTGAACATCCGAATCAGTGTGGAATTGAGCGCACATGCAGGAGTACCCGACCCCTCCCTGTCCACGCCCCTATTTAAATATGCAAATCATATTTAAATTAACCCTGCACCGGAGATTTCCCTTTTTGCAGGTTCCGAAAACCTTAATAAGAAATATGAAAAACAATATGAGGAAGACGGGGAGGCGCGCAATAATGAACTGTATGGCACACTTTCCTCCAGCATTAACACCAAACGCAGGAGGTCTGAGTGGGAGAGTGTGTGAAGTCGTCGATGCTGTGGGGTCAGAAAGGCGAATACACTCGGAGTTAAAAAAGAAGTGGTCAGACTTAAAGCTGGCTGTTGATAGGAGGACTGCTGCCCACCGCCAAAGTCTGGCACAATCAGGCGGGGGGACAGGAGAGGAGGACCTCACCCCGTCTGAGCAGAGAGTCGCCGCAATCATTGGTGCCACTGCACTTTCAGGGGTGGTGGGAGCGCATGTGGGGGACTCACCTTCTCATACATCATGCCACAAAGCGAATGACAGATTTAACATACAGAATAACACTTTTACATGAAATACAGCTCACATGACCTTGTCCTACATACTGTCAAAAAGACAATGACAGATTTAACATATAGAATAACACTTTTACATGAAATACAGCTTATATTACCTTGTCCTACACCATGCCACAAAGTGAATGACCGAGTTTACACATAAAATAACACTTTTACCTGTAAATCAGCTCATATTACCTTGTATATTATTGTATTGTTTTAGTATTATCATATTGCCAAAAACCGAATGACACACTTAACACACTTTTACTAGAAATACAGCTCATATTGCCTTGTTCTACACCATGCCACAAAGCGAATGACACACTTAACACATAGCATTACACCTTGATCTAAGTCGCAAATATGGCAAATGACAGAGTTTGAATATGGAAGTTCAGAAAGGTGTAGGCGTAGGTGATATTTGCGGTACTGGCAACCATTCGTTATTCGCGTTATTCTGGCCGTTGTCATTTGTCATTCGCTTTCCTTCGTCATTCGTTTAAGGGACTCCCGGAAACCTCACCACAATGTTAGTTCATAGCATTTGTGCATCACATGTGATCTGTACATTGATGGAATGAAAAATCTTCCTGTTGACATACATTCATCCTATGATGGCTCTTTTATAGCAATGTGTGTGCAGTCAACAGCACCGATTACGTTATGAAACCCGGCTCTCGCTGCAAACTGCGCTTTAATTAACTCTGAGGACTAATTTTCACATTATAAACAGTTTCCCAGCATCACCTCTAAGTGTCGCCAAAA
>JBCNYG010000023.1:34025-45688 GCA_039654305.1 Porochilus rendahli | reverse complement strand
CAGAGTCGGCTGAGATGGGCGCCAGCCTCTCCGCGACCCTAATTAGGAATAAGCGGTTCAGAAAATGAATGAATGAAATGTTGCAAATGTGAGAAACAATATTTGTTTCTGTTTCTAAAAGAAACATTGTTTTGGTCAATAAATTTCCATAAATGGCTGATGTATCAAATATTATACAAAAACAAAATCAGGTATGTAAACAATAAAAAGATTGTTTTTTCTATTTTGTAAAAAGGTGCAATAAACACTTTAATTTCAACAAATTAGAATTTTCAGGCTATTATTTGGGGTGTCAGGCTTCACAGAAGATTTTTGTTTTTAGACTTATTTTGGTTGTCATTAATTCAGCACTACGCAGTTACAATAACGTCACAATAACTTCACCGAGAGGTTTTCTATCGTCGCCAACATGACAGTGATTTTATAAGTAACGGTATTGTTCTGTTACCAATAAGGAGAAGGATGGACATGATGAAGATGATGAAGATGAGATTAATCTCACCTACACAAATATCGACACACCTGCACTTCACTTCTCATTGTCACACATTACAACTCACAAACTCCAACCAATCCTCTCTCCGAAAGACGTATCAGTCCATCACTTTTTTTAACAGTTTAAAGGTTTCGATAAGGATTTGGCACAATGGCAGAACATCTGCACACATTGCATTCAGTACTCACGATGATGCCTTGTTTTTTAGCTTAATTGTTTTTATTTTAATTATAGACATAAGTACTGAAGTGGAAGGTGATTATATTACCACTTGACTCAGGTCAAATTCTATTTTTTCCAATTAAGTCTATCAGGAGACACAGCAGCAGGAAAAATGAGAGAAAATGCAAATTTCTGTAAATTATTTAATTTTGTTAGTTCATGATACTAACTTGTTAGATCACACAGTCGAAACACACATCCGCACATGACATGAACCTTCTCCAACAGACCACCAGACGATGCCATGCTGCTCATCTCAAAGAACATGAGAACAGTTTATTAGTCGCAGCTATTTAACATCCCTGTTTCTGCCGCATCCTCGGTGAAGTCCACAGATCACCACATTAACATCACCACATACAACACGATCACCGACTACCTGAAGGGTCGACCCCTCGTGCGGGGAATCGGTAAGTCATGACCCAGCCCTCTCCTGTACGCCGTCCCCTCCTGTAATGATGTAATGATGAGGCGCCAACATCATTTTCCAATCTTCTGATGATGCCTTCATCCTGAGCCTTGCCACACACAAAGAGACAGCCTACACAGAGGTGACAATTTCTCTCTTTCATCACATCAGCAAAACAATGGAAATGTCCGCAGATTACAGGAAGTCTCTCTAAGCGTACACACACCCACGCACAGGGAACTTTCTGAATGAAAAAACAGTCAAATGCAAATATATATCTTCATGATATCGTCTCTGTTTGTGTTTACAGATGTATTTTTTTAAGTGTGGAACCACTAACTAGTATATGAAGTATGTTAATTGCTAGGTAACACTCAGCTGAATGTTGACTAGCTAAAACTAGCTCTTATACTATACTAGACTAGTTTTATTGACTGTATCGTGGTTTTCTAAAAACATTAGTTTTATTATCATAAAAGCTAAAATTCGGATTAGTCCTACATGTTCACACGGCAGATTCAATACTGTCTCTGTGCACGAGCTCAGTTTGAACTTTCTGCGTAGCGTGTGTTTGTGTTTTATATTAATAAGATGCACTGATGTGAACAGAATGCGTACACACAACCAGCACTGACAGAAATTCTAGAAAGATGAATAAAAATCCCGAAGTGTGTGCTGAGATGGTGTTTGTTTAGAGTGAAAATATTCAAGCTGCCTGAAAATGCATGGATTTACCGCACAAGGCGAGTATGGAGGGATGTCTAGAGAAGGTAAAGATTGTAGATGATATTAAGATGATGCTGAAGTGTTCGTGAGATGTGAACAACCGACCACATTCACTCGGTCTGACTTCGTTAATCACCTGATTTTCACAAAAACGTCCTTACACAGATAAAGGCACTTTAAGGTCTTGAAGGGTTTCTTATTTTTTATCAGGATGATTGCGTGATCTTACAGAATAATGATATATTTTTATAGTAAAAGTTGGTTTCTTTCTTTCTTTTATAATTGTGATGGATGCAGGTGAATTCCACACACGAGCAGCTATAGAAGTGCTGTGTAACGGTGTCTCTTACACTCGGTTAAGGTATATAACACACAGAAACATAAAGGAAAGAAAACTGAACTAATCCAAAACAAGAATTTAATACTTTATATTTGCACTTCACTCCAAACTGGGAAAAGCAATGTGTTGCTACTGGTGTGTGTTTAGTAAGTACTACACAGAAATGTATATAAACTGCACTCCAGAAAGGTGTTACAGTAAATACTATGCAGAAACACCAGAAAAACAAACACAATCGACATTTATTTCACAATTTTAATTTTAAAGTGTGATAATGATGACCTGCTCCAAGTGACTAGTACAGCACATAACCCACTTACCTGGTGGACAGTTATTTTATTCATACTGAACCGCTTATTTTAAATATAAATTTATTAATGAGCTGGGCACATGCTAATAATCCATCATGGTTAAACATCATCGCAACACCTGTGATGCCAGCTAAGTTTCTCTGCGTTGATGTCCAACTAGACATCATCTGACATTGTCGGTTTGTTGATTGGGCTCTAGTGTCTCGTCTCGGTGGATAAAAACTGCTGTAACCATTTGCCATGCAAGAATGTGCATAAATGAATCAGATTCTGTGTTATTACACGTGTAGAATCTTGCTACTGAGAAGTGCAGTCACTGTTCATCGTACAAGATGGAGGACATGAACAGTACATGTTTCTGTGATGTCATGTGAATAATAATTATAGTAAATCTTATTAATTCATTCTTAAATACTCAGCAGCGCTTCTGCAGTACAGTTTGACACATGAAGAGTGTGATTTGTATGCTTTTTGTTGATTTAAATTGTTTTTAGAGGAACTTTTGGTACATTAGACACGTTTGAAAAAGCTAAAATCAGAGGCGACGTTTCAATAAAACCTCTAAAGTATTTACGCAAAGGGTTTTGACTGATAGAAAGCGAAGAAGTCTTTATATTATTAAGATTTCCTAAAATCCTTTGATGTACAAGAATTACAATCACATAGTTGAAATATGAAGATGAATTTTTCCCCTGAGAGTTTATCCCTTTTTTTCACGAAATAGTGGACCAATCTGATGAAATAGCACATTACTGGAATCCTCAGGAATCACATTAAACGGCTTATGACCTCACCAGGTGTGTATGATCTCTGAACTTCACACTGCCGTCTTCCTGATGACACACTGTTTAAAAAAAAGAGCTGGTTTAATTCTAAAATTTTCTTTTTTTTCTGGGTGAGCTCAGACTCCCTGGATAGCTCGCCAGGCCATAATAATTGGCCGAATAATAATAATTATTTTTTTAATTATTTAATTTATGTTATTAATATTATTGATATTATTTTATTTAATTATTTAAACATGATAATATAGAAAACATCTTTATTTTCGGATACGTGGTGTTTGTGGGTGAATGTCAGCCTGTGTTTCTTGGCGTGTTTGTTGAACCAGAGCACAATAGAAACCAGAGGAAATAATCAGTAGAAGGAACATGGGAAACCCCAAAATTGCTTCCTCCTTTGAAGGGAAGTGTAATCTGGGTGGCGTTTCAATACGTCATTACCCTCTTAGCAGGACGATAAAGTGTTTTGTCTTATATATACATCATGGTAAAGTCACTTTATATCCTAATAGTGAGCAGAGGACGGTGTGACATGAAAAATAAAAACAGTGCAGTTTCTCATCAATATTTTTGTCATTTAAATCCTCCGTCATTCTCCATTTCTCTGTAACTAGTGATATATACACCGCGTGAGGACTCACATCTCAGTAAGATCATAGGAGCCATCTCTTACTGTTAATTTCCTGCCATATGTACAGTAATTAATGAGGTAATGACACAGAGTGAAATTTTGGTGACCTGTATGTTGTCATGACTCCCGGTACCATCTCTGGATTTCCCTCACTGTGAGTGTGATTTCTGATGTGATATCTCTGTTATATCTGAATCGTGTTGGGAAAGGCTTCCACAGAAACAACAAAACATTCATTCACGTGATATCATCTTATAAAGGGGTGTGGTCAGCAAGAAACATGAATTTGACCTTAAGTTGTGAAGTAGGAAATGTTTGGTTAGTTATTATTGGTATTGGTTAGTAAAGAAAAGAATATGTCTCCAACTGGCTTAATTTCATAACTACTGTATTAAAAAGGTTTTTTTTTTTTTAATGTCGTTAAGATTTATGTGACAGCATTTTTAAACTGCTATAATTCTCTAAGTATTTTATCAAGATTCCTCAAATTTTGGGTGTCCGCCATGCTATATCAGTTTTATTATGCATATGTGCAGGTACAACTCCCATGAAACATATAGTTACAAGAAAAATTAGTAAAATGTTGTGATTTCACAAGTGAACAAAACGCTTTCAAAACAAACATAATCAACCTTTCCTAATTTTGGACTGCTGGAGATGAAAATGGTGTTTGAAATTGTAGATTGGTTTTAGTTTTTGAGATATGGTACTGGGTCTGCATACACCACCCTGTCCCTAATGGAATCATCAGGGAGTTATAAAGGGAACAGATCTGAATTTTAACCAGACGTCACTAAATACATCATTGACTGAATTTGGGAATAAATGTTGATAAAAAGATTCAGTGCTTGAAGTCATAATGTTTTTTTTTAATTTTTTTTATTTTTATGTGTATGATTTATCACGAAGCTATCAACACAAAATGCAGTGCCTGGCCCAGAAATAAGTTACGCACACGAATATGTTGTTGTTCCGCCCTTAGCCTTGCTTACAACACATAATCATCATGACATTTTTTCAACTTGGGCACCATCACATTTTTTTCATTCCAGCGTCGGAATCATTTCTCAATCAACTTCTTGAATCAGTGAGGGAACAACTGAACCACTCCATGAAGTCTTCTCCGGCACATCCCGAAATCTTTCAATAGACTTAAGGTCAGGAGTCTGGGGCCTGAACCACTCGCTCATTATCTGAGTCCCCATTTTATATCTGCGCCATCAGGGAAGAAAAAGTCCGTTGATGTGATAACCTGCTCATTCAGTACATTCAGCTCATCCGCTGACCTAATTTTATTGCCACATTAATGTTTGCTGAGTCATCGCCGATCGTACCCCTGGACTGGCAAACTGGGGTGGTAGTTCCTCTTTTTAAAAAGGGGGACCAGATGGTGTGTTCTAACTATCGTGGAATCACACTCCTCAGCGTACCCAAGAAATTCGTTTCTGGTGAGGGTTGGGGTCCGCCAAGGCTGTCCTTCGTCACCATTTCTGTTCATAATTTTTATGGACAGAATTTTTAGGCCCAGATGAGGTGCTGGGTTGTCGGCCGTTGGATCTCATCTCTGCTTTTTGCTTGATGATGTTGTCCTTTTGTCCTCATCGAGCCGGGACCTCCAGCTCTCAATGAAGTGAATTACAGCCGAGTGCGAAGCTGCTGGGATAAGAATCAGCCCTGGTTCTCAACAGAAAAAGGGTGGAATGCCCCCTCCGGGTCTGGAATGAGGACTTAGCCCCAGTGGAGGAGTTCAAGTATCTCGGAGTTTTGTTCACGAGTGAGGGAAGGATGGAGCGGCAGTTTGACAGGCGGATCGGTGCAGCCTCTGCTGTAAAACGGGGCTTGTACCGGTCTGTCGTGGTGAAGAGGGAGCTGAGCTAAAAAGTGAAGATCATAAGTTACCAGTTGATCAACGTGCCAACCCTTACCTATGGTCACGAGCTTTGGGTAGTGACCAAAAGAACAAGATCACGGATACAGGTGGCTGAAATGAGCTTCCTTCGCAGGGTGGTGGCGCTCTTCCTTAGAGAGAGGGTGAGAAACACAGCCATCCAGGAGGAGCTCGGAGTAGAACCGCTGCTCCTCCACATTGAGAGGATCCAATTGAGGTGGCTCCGGCATCTGATTAGAACGCCTCCCGAACGCCTTCCTGGTGTGGTGTTTCGAGCATGTACAACTGGGAAGAGACCCCGGGGTCGACCCAGAAAACGTTGGAGAGACTATGTGTCTTGGCTGGCCTAGGAACGCTTCGGTGTCCCCCCGGAAGAGCTGGAGGAAGTGGCTAGAGAGAGGGATGTCTGCACCTCAATGCTTAGGCTGCAAGAGCAAGAGGATGATAGACCAATCAGAGTGGAATGGACACTATATAACCATACAACTTATCTTAGTTCTTCACACACACTTAATAACCCGTTTATGTACAGTGGCTTTGTGTGTTGTGATCAGATCTATCTGAAAGGTAGTGCATTAATCTCAGGTTTGATTTTAAGTGACTGCTATAGCACAGAACTACATTACCCATCAGGCCCAGCACTTCACATGACCTGATCACATGGCTCAGTGATACACAGCTGTTTCCTATTTTGCCTCCTGGCCACACAAAGTACAATCTTCTCCCTCTTCACTTTTCTGAATTTATATTTAACTTATAAATAAAATACTATGTGCAAAATTTGGACATCCAAGGTTTATAACTTTAATTCTTTAGACAGATTTTTTTATCCAGGTCAGGTATCATCATGATTTTAAAGATTATTGTTGGGGGTAATGTAAATATTATTCCAATGCACATCTTAAACCATTTTAATTACATTAAAAAATATGTATATAAATTGTGCATCCATTATTCCTACTATTTCAAACTTAAGGCCTATGAAAAA
Source organism: Porochilus rendahli (assembly GCA_039654305.1). Taxonomy (NCBI): domain Eukaryota; kingdom Metazoa; phylum Chordata; class Actinopteri; order Siluriformes; family Plotosidae; genus Porochilus; species Porochilus rendahli. Next base: position 38,895 of record JBCNYG010000023.1, on the reverse strand, counting down.
TATAAACCAGTGACAAAATGCTGGTAACAAATGTAAATATAATGTGATTTAGGTTCCCATAACTTCCCTGGATTCATTTATCCATATGGCTTTAGTGCACATCTCAGAGCTCTCAGCCGCTTACTGCGCCTTTGTCCTCTCAGCGGCAACATATGAAACTTCAACTGACTGTTTTCCTGTACACTGGACCTACAGCCCACCACACAACATTATATTCAGGTAAAAATTTATAAACACGTTATCTGAACCGTGTCGCTTGTTTTCCACCGAGCTTAAAATGGCCGCTGACGTCTGACTGCACCCATACCTATAACTCGAGTGCTTAGAAAATTCAGACTACTCTTTCTTCTCCGAGCAGCCGAGAGTTCATTCAAGTTGAGTTCCCCGGAACTGTGAAAGTCTTGGCATGATCACATAGAAAAAACAGACCTCTGTTGTAACGACCTTGGGTAGAAAACACGAGGTGAAATCCTCAAATGACACCAGTACGTGAATGTGTTACCGGAAAGAACCGGGTCTGTGATTTTTTTTTAATCTGAATGTGTGATGTTTTAAGAAAAATAGCTATATACACTCCAGAGATATTATACAAAAAAAAATAAAAATCAAAAATCAATGACGTGATAGATTAAAAAAAGGAAATCTTTGTTCTGAGTCAAGAAACCACATGCTGGTAAAGTAAAGAGTGCTTATTTCAGAACTGGTAATACTCTGCAAGGAAGAATGGATAAAAATATTCGATCCGATATAAAGTGAGACACTAACTGGTTACAAAGACATTAATGTTAACGTGAACTTAAATTGTGCATTTTCCTTTTGATTTCATGTTATATACAACATTTATACACAATAAACAAGCCAACAAACAAAAACTACAACGATAGAAAAAAATCCCCCAGAAAACCTGAACGTGTGCAACTACTTATCCCCCTCATGAGGCAGAACTTTGTAGAGACCCCTCCCAGCCCCATCCTTAACACCGCCCCCCCCCCCCAGCCCCATTCATGGGAAAAATCCCAGTGAAAATTCATTGGAAAAACCCAAAATACTGAAATTACTTTAAGCACCCTGCTGCTTTGTTTATGAATCCAGATTAAATAGAATAGCTGCAGGTTGGCCATCTTTCTCTTTTTTTTTAAAATAAATTCGTGGTCCTGATGCCCTTTTCTTAAACAAATTTTTTTTTTACCAAAATAAGCTTCTGTTAAAACTTTTTGGTTGTCTTGTTTGTTACTCATCTCTCAACCATCATGAACTGCCAGGAGACTAAACTAAAAGTATGTGTGGGAAGTGTGAAGTACGGCTTTCTGTGAACGTTACAGCTGTGTTTAAGAAACAGACAGAGTACCTTTTTCTTCTCAGCTCTTTCAACTGAGATACAGCTCCAGGAATAGAAAAATATGAAAACTGTATCGATTCAGTTTTATTTGTTTAGCACTCTTTACAGTTGACATTGTCGCAAAGCAGCTTTACATAGAAAAATAATTTAAAAAGGAATTTAAAAATTTCTCTACGACCCCCTACACATCCCTAATGAGAAGCCCGCGGCGACAGTGGAAGGAAAAACTCCCTCAGTCGACTCGAGGAAGAAACCTTGAGAGGAACCAGGCTCAGGAGGGAAACCCATCCTCATTTGGGTGAAACCATAAAATGCAAACCAGTTAAAAGAAACGTAATTTCAGTCCAACACGTAGTCCGGTTATACCACAACCGTAAGTCATAAATAATTGTACCAAAAGAGTTTATATCACCAGCACTGAAAAGTCATCTTCACAGTCTCTTAGTGCAATCTCTGAATACATCATGTCTCTCTCTCTCTCTCTCTCTCTATATATATATATATATATATATATGGTATAAGGGGAAAAAATGACTTAATCCCTACAGAGCTGTTTGGTGGTTGCCCACTCATCAGGGGATTTATTGAGAATATTCGTTACCACATTAACATGGTCTGTTTTAATGCAGTGAGACGTGGTAATCTAATTTGGTTCAGGTGTTGCCTAGGAGGGCTTTGTTTCTGTGGTGGCAGGACGACACAAGTTACGTCTATTGAGTGTCGATAGTTCAGGACGATAGGTGATTATATATATGTATATATATGTGTGTGATCTGAGGAAAATGGAGAAAGAAACTGTTGGCCCATAGGATGGAAATTTTACATATAATAAAGACAAAGATGCAAAAATAAACAAGCACATTGTGATTTGCATACGCTGCAAAAAAGAATTTTCCTTTCACCGAAGTACCTCGAGTTTAAAGTAGCATCTCAACGCTAAGCATACATTTGTGGGTGCTTCAACCTCTAGTGCAACGGCCGGTTCACGCCAGACAACCCTCACTGACCGACGGTCATTAAGTAAGTCTACATCTGACAAGTCGACAGACACAATCGCAAACGGTCAGCTCTGCTTTCAGAAAATGTTAACCAGTTAGTTTGCCTCAGCAACTGGCTAAAAGCAGAATAGTTTACGGGGCCACATTTTACTGTGAAAGTGCAGTTGTTTGTTTCATCCTGCATCCACCGTTTTATGTTAAAGACTGTATTCAGTTGCAGGTAAATATTGTTCAGTCAACTTGGAGTTAAGTACAGGAGCCACATTCTGTTATTTAAGAGCAACTGGGTTTTTCCATCCATTCTGTTTGCTAAAATAAAAAAAAGCAATTGATAAGATTTATTTTACGTGAATAACATGTCCACTATTCAAAAGAGGGCATAGAAGATAAATAAAAAACAAATGCACAAACAATATATAGAGAAAAAGTGCATTTTTGGTCATATGTAGGAATGTTGATTAATCGTGATTAAAATTTTTAATCTGAATTAATCACTTTAATTGAGAATTAATCATTTGACAGCCCTAATTGCTGTAAGACATAACTATAGCAACAATGAAAAATGGTTCATTCTGTTTATTCACAGACATGAAACTGGATTTTAAATGCTTTATTTGAATTGGGGATCCAACAAGTAGATTTCACACCATGCACGTTATGGTATTTCTCACCTTTTGATCTGTTCTTCTATCTGGCGTACAAGTAGAGAGTCTCCTCCTGCATGGGGCTTGCCCTCAGGAGAAGGATCCTGTGGCAGAGGCCCATTGACCTCTGGGCTACAGCGACCCAACAGAGACTTGACTCGTTTCGAGCGCATGTTCAGTATAGTGTCGGAATATCCCACCTCTTCCAGGTACCTGTGTAATTACACTCACATGCTTGAACTGCTCTTAAAAATAACTTGTAAAAAAACACAATCTTACAATAAAGAAATTCTACTGACTTGCGCAACAGCTGACGGCCCTCCTTCCATGCCATCCGGTTGGTTGTCTCGTTATCAGATTCTCCCTGACCATTAGGAACTACTCACCAAAAAAAATGTTAACCAACAGTGAACACTTTACATTATATTTATTAATCACTGATAAAAACTGAATATAATAATGTATTATAATTAATTTTACTTGGTTCACTCGTCATCTCGGCTTTCTTCTCTGGGCTCTGATCAGTGCCAGTCTTCAATTTCTGATATTTAGCCCTAAGGATAATAAAAAGGAATGGAACCTAGTTCAAACCACAATGCTACACCATTACCATCAAATTTCTACAGTTACTACAAAAAAAAAAAACCAAAGTGTGCTTTTTGTACATTTTAGTCCAAGTATTTAAATATCAGCCACATTACACAGATATCTGCTCAGATTTTTATGAGCTCGCAGAGACTGGATCCTCTTATTGCCCCCATTGTTGCCCCAAAAGCTTCTCTATGCTTGTTCTCCTATGACATTACACCTACGCTGATTATTGAAATATTGAAACATTTGCTATTTGTCGCTATGATCTTCCAAAGCTTCAACGTTTACCCCCTGCAGTAAAGTGAATTAAAATTTTAGTATATTTTAATATTATGTCTTTTATTAAATCAATTACACATTGGTATATATTCATTAATTCATCCCTTCATCTTCTTCCGCTTGTTCCGGGGTTGGGACAAGTGGGCAGCAGCCTAAGCAGTGAGGTCCAGATGTCCTTCTCCCCCGCCACTTCCTCCAGCTCTTCCGGGGGGGATGTATGCCGAGAGATGTAGTGGCTCCAGTGTGTTCTGGGTCGGCCCAGTGGTCTCTTTCCGGTCGGACATGCCCAAAACGTCAGTGTCAATTGTAAAAAGCGATATAAAAATAAATAAATAAAAACTGAAAACACCATACCAAGGAGGCGTCCGGGAGGCATTCTAATCAGAGCCACCTCAACTGGCTCTTCTCAACATGAAGGAGCAGCGGTTCTTCTTTGAGCTCCTCCCGGATGACAAACTGCTCACCCTATCTCTAAGGGAGAGACCTGCCACCCTGCGAAGGTAGCTCATTTCAGCTGCTTGTATTCGCAATCTCGTTCTTTCGGTCACTACCCAAAGCTCGTGACCATAGGTGATGACTGGTAAATTGAGAGCTTTGCCTTCTGGCTTAGCTCCCGCTTCACCACGACAGACCGGTACAAGCTCCGCTTTACAACGGAGGCTGCACCGATCTGCCTGTCAATCTCCTGCTCCATCCTTCCCATACTCGTGAACAAGACCATGAGATTCTTGAACTCCTCCACTTGGGGCAAGACCTCCTTCCAGACCCGGAGAGTGCATTCCACCCTTTTCATGGCCTCAGACTTGGAGGTGCTGATTCTCATCCCGAATCGCTCCAGCGAGAGCTGAAGGTCCTGGCTCGATGAAGACAAAAGGACAATGTCATCTGCAAAAAAGCAGAGACGAGAACCTATGGCCACCAAACCAGAACCCCTCAACACCTTGACTGAGCCTAAAAATTCTACCCATAAAAATTATGAACAGAACCGGTAACAAGGTGGCAGCTTTGGCGGAGTGCAA
>JBCNYG010000023.1:0-14111 GCA_039654305.1 Porochilus rendahli | reverse complement strand
TTCATTTATTCATTTTCTGAACCGCTTATTCCTAATTAGGGTCGCGGGGAGGCTGGCGCCCATCTCAGCCGACTCTGCACGAGGGCAGAGTACACCCTGGACAGCTCGGCTGGCATCATATCATTGTATCAAATGGCCTTTATATGCCTGCTCTCAAAGTCTTCTGTAAACAGCGGATTCTGATACCTACACCCAGTCCCATGGAAGTAAATCACTGTTTACATGCACAAAATATTCTTTAAAAAATGTTTTCTTCTCCACTGTTTACCTGATTGTTTCTGTTTTATTAAAGATTATTAAAGAAAGATTATTAAAGAAATTAAATATTTCTATTTACATGCAGCAGTGAACACTAAACATGTCTATCTGGTCTGTGTCCAACAAGCTCAGCTTACCATAAAACGTTTAAAAACATAAAACATATTGCTTGTGTCCAAGAACTCTCATAAATAATAACTTAAAAAACTGCAGAATATCAGCATATACCACTTCTTATACTGTCTTCATTAGAACATTCAGAACAGATAAATTTTGGCTATTCAGAAATTAATACATGCTGTTTCTTCTGTTTATTTTTACATTATAATATTAAACATAATAGTGGAGGATTGGTGAACATAGGGAATGTTTTTGTGATCAGCTGCTCCTTGGTTGACCTTTTCACAATCTGAACTGGGAGTACCCGAGGGAATTTGTTTTTTCTTCTTCTCTTTCATGGCATTCTAAACTGTTGCATTAGCTATGCCTAAGGCTTCTGTACATTCAGAGACTTGTCAATCAATTTATGAATACACCTGAGCAATAAGAAACACCTCTTCTACACTTTTTTGAACATTTAAACTGTTTGAGTTCAAACAGACGCTTCCCCGTTCCAAACTGTTTAACACATCTTGATGTAAGTTTCAGGAAATAAAAGCAGATATTCTTGTCATCTCAGTTTCATGTTTTTTAAATTAATTATCTCTTTACAGATTTGCACACTGTATGTTAGTCAGTCATGTCTTTAAGAAGAAAATTAAATCTCTTGTAAACAGTTACATTGTGTTAAAGTCCAAAATGTAGTTTAAAAATTTTAACGTGCACACGATTGGTTGATTACAATGTCAAGAGCCCACAGGAGGATTAATGAGTAATAGAAATACATGCATGTACTTGTTTTCAGTGCGAAGCATGGAAAAGAAAAAGGATCATTGTTGTTAGTAATAGATTTATTTATTTAGTTGTTTTTAAGATGTAATGGAAATTTTCCTGAAACCCAGCAAACCTGTCTAGTGATATTCCTTTTAACAAACAAAAGTTAAAAGATTTGAAATGGCCTAAAACTCAAGCTGCTTTTGTAGCAGCGTTCCCAAACTGCCGGTCGCAGCCCCACTTTGTAGTCTCTTGTGTATTTGGTAGGAAGAAAACCTGGATCCTTTTGATTTTTCCAATTTATGTTTTACAATGCATATTAATAATTTACCTTTTTAAAGTCTTACCACAATATTCACTCATGTTTAAAAGAATGGTGTACATGTGGTGATTTTTTTTTAGCACCCATGTCCCACAACAGAACACATCTACCTCTACTAAACCTACCTCAGTATGTGGGCTCAGATATGCTTTTTTTCTTTTTCATGAATTACATCCAAAGGTTTATGTTTGCACTAGACACTTTGTTGGAGGCAATTAACCAACCCTCAAACATCCTGATCCAGTGCACCTACCAGGTACAACAATGAGGAAACCTACTGTGCCAGCAGCTTATGTTTTTATGAGTATAAATAAAATTGATAGTTTCAATATTAGCTATTACAGATGTTAATGTTGGAGGGATTTCTACTGAAACAACCTACATATTACATAATATGTAGTAATTAACCTGCACAATTTACCTGGTTGGCTTGTTTTTAATCCTTGGCAACCTATGACCCTCCAAGCACTGTTTCAGCTACATCTTTCTCTAATAGTTTCACCTAAGAAAATGCCTTTGTTTTTACTATTGTAAACACTGAGGATCATTGGTCTGTCACATCATGCTTGTCTGACATTGTAGCACTTGTAATGCTGCCCAATTAATTGTGAAGCACTTTACCCATTACAGTTAGAGAAAGCCTTCAAGCAAACAAAAGTGTTGTTTCTATATGAGTCGTTTGACTTTCTAGTTTTCGATTCGATACCCAGTGGAATGTATCATGATGCTGCAAAAATGCTTTAAAAGGATTAAGTCTGAGTAGCATCACTGAAATCAGGAAATCACAAAACACTTGATGGCTACAGAAAACATGATCGCAGTAAGGATCCATTCAAAGGCGTGTTTGTATATTTAAATATAACGTACAATGTTTTGTTGCGGCAGTGTTCCTCATAAAGGGTAGCGTGATCAACACTTGCCCCGACTTGTCCCAAATATCTGTGTATTTGATTTATAGACTATATTTTTTATTACTATTTTAATTGCATTGCAATACCTTCACCTGTCTTTGCTTCCAATTTAAAGGGTTAAACTGAAGTTTGGTCATTATGGAACATCAGATGTATAGATGATGACAAAATTATTAGTCATCCCACAAAAAAATATGATTTTCTTAAGTGTTTTTTGAACAGAGCAAGAATTCTCAATATAGCATTTCAAAACATTCTAGTTTTGTTCTGGATGCTTACATTATTTTACTTTGCACATAAACAAAAACTCACGCAAGTCACAATTATTAGCTCGCTGATGCTAATAGGTAATTGTGTATCTTTTTGTTGGATAACAGCCTGCAGTTTGTTGTAGATCTAAACAGGTCACAGAAATGTCTCTTAAGCTCCTCCAGATTTGATGGTCTTCTGGCATGGACCTTGATCTTTAGTTCATATTCACAATGGGATTCAGGTCAGGGTTTTGTGCAGGCCAGGCAATAACATTCACTTTGGTCTTCTGGAGGTAGTTCTTTCATCAGATCATTTTCATGTTGGAAACCAAAAGTGATGATCCAGACCCAGTTTTGCTGTTGCCTGCTATCATTCCTAGCACCATGACAAGATTCCAGACACACTGAATCAACTACACGGTATAATGCCGTGTTTCACTGAGTAGACGGTGCTCATTGATCATACACATCTTCCGTCTTTCTCCAAACATGAGCAATGTCTTTATGGCTAAAGAGATCCAGTTTTATCCCATCTGACCAAAGGACAAGCTTCCAGTACAAGTAATCTTTTTCCAGGTTGTCCATAGCATACTGGCTTGAAGTTCTTTTCTGCAGAAGTGGAGTTTTTCTTGGATGCAAGCTCACAGTCCATTCTGGTGCATGGCTCCAGTGATTGCCTTCTTTGAGACTACAATTCCTTTTTTGCATGATGCTTTCTCAAGTGACGGCTCAAACCCTTACTGACATTTTGAAACGGTGTGAACATTGGGAGATAACCCTGAGTTTTAACTTTAGCACTTTTTAGAGTAAAAGCGCATAATTGCACAACAGTGGTTTGTGTTGTGGCTCAACAAAAAGGCCAGTTCTTAAGATGGCTAATCGTTTTGAGTCTGATAGTTTGCTTTTTGTGAAATAAGTTTTGTTTTCCGAGTGCAAATTTAAAACCCTAGGATGTTTAAGAATCCTGTGATGTCTTGCTCTGATAAAAATAATAAACTTTTCATAGGGGCTAATCATGTTTTCTCCTCTGTACTTCAGTTTCTAACCAAAACAATTTCTCCACTTGTTGATAACAAAATGTATGTATTCTGCATCCTTACTACAATATCACATCAAGGCTCATTATCAAGACACTTATAGGACAATAATAATAAGTTTATATTCTGCCTATCACAATCCAAAGGTTGCGTTCAAAGTGAAGGAACAAAAAGACTTGAAGCAAAATCCATGTCTAATATAGCTAAACCTTTAAATTTAGTCTAAGATCACAAATACAGAAATGATCACCAGAATATCATTAAAAAATTACTTTATTAAAATATAGTGTACATTGGGGAAACTCTTTGCATCAAGCACAACCACCAATTTGCACACAACTAGATTGTACTGAGTTACAGCCTGGAATGCTTAAGTGTACTTGGATGTAATTGGTTTTGCTCGTATACTGAACAGTACTGACTATAAGCCTGATTTTACTGTTCTAAAATGTGATTGTCGCTTCTGAAAAATCACCCAGTATTTAATAATATTTTTCAAAGTTTTCAAAGTTTTTTCAGTTACTGCTTCCTCAGCTGATACAATAATCTTACTCATATTTCTAACTATGAAAAATCTATGCATTCTGTTGCAAAATACTGAAAGCAAACTTCTGATAAAAAACCTGAGACGTGAAAATAATTAATTCAGAAAAGCACTTTCGTACATGCTTTTATAACGTAAACAGGAGTGCCTCAGGAATTATAAATAATATAAATAATAAAAGAAACCGGTTTTATTTCTAGTCTAGGTTCAATACTTTGACAAAATCGTACCTCAAAATTTTTAAACTGGATTTTTCAATTACAAAAATTTTTTTAAAGGTCCATTTATTTGTTTGTAAGAATTTGAAAAACTTTTAAACCTAGGACCAGCCTATTAAAGATACTAAAAGAGTAGAAACAAAAGAAAATCCACTCCACTATCAAAATAAGAAAAATTAAATTAAACAGAAGGTTTATGTGATCGTTGACTGGAGACATGGGTGAACTTTCAGAATGAGGTTCATGTTTGTTTGGAATGAAAAACCTGTAACAACACTGTGGCCTTTTGTGGAGAATTCACATTCACATTGCTCGATGCTAGAATGAATCGAATTGTCTGTCAGTCTACATTGCCGAGTCTTTTTCAGAAGTCGGAGAATCAACGCGTTCCAATTCAGCGTGTTTCTGGAGGAGAGGGCTGTGCTCAGGCTCCACTGGAGACCTCACTTCTTCCACATATATCTCCTTCAGCTCCATCCCCTCTTTCTTGCTTCTACGATCAACAAAGTGCTGCAGCAGCCCCGCCCCAAAAGCGTCTCCCTCCACATTGATGACTGTGCAGGTGCGATCCCTGAAAGCAGTAAAATAATTATTCCACATCGCACACACCGTTTCTTCATTACATGTTTCTTTTATAAATTCTTCCAACACAGACATTTTGAATTCTGCAGATTTTACTTACACAAGCCAGTCTACAGCGAAGATAAGAGAGAGGTCATTAGTTGGCAATCCCACGGCCTCCAGGATGATCGCCAGCGTCAGCATACCACCGGCTGGAATCCCCGCAGCCCCCACACTTGACGCCGTCGCCGTGACCCTGGAACAGGTAAGGAACAATATACAGAAAACTGTTCATGCTGTTTCGCCCATTTCAACTATAGTGAACGGAAGACTAATAACTGCACTCACAGGATGGTGACAACCTGGACGAAGTTGAGTGGGATGTTATTTAACTGCGCGATGAAGACAGCAGCCACACACTGGAAGCAAGCGGCTCCATCCATGTTGACCGTGGCACCAATCGGCAGGATGAAGCGACTGATGTGCTTCGATACACCGTTGTTCTCCTCCACACATTTCATCATCAAAGGTAGTGTTGCAGAACTAAACACATGACTGAGGTGAGGCATCATACACAGCACTCTTAAATCACTTTAAACACTTGTGATCAATAAACCGGCTTTAACTCTAAATAAGTACATCAAAGTGACTCAAAGGTAAGGCTGCCGATTTTACATTTACAGTCAGAGTTCCAGACATATGAGTGATTTATATTTTGTTCAGAATATTTTCTTGCACATAATTGTTGGAAAGCCACCAGGAAATTCTTGTTCAATTTTGTTCAATTCCGTTCAATTCTTGAAAACAAAACTATGTCCTTACTCTCAAATACTTTAATTCTAAATGTTTTTTCCATATTTTCTTAATATTTGTCTTGAATCAGAAATGAAGCGGGAATTAGTGTGCGGCAGCTCCAACTGACTTGCACGGACTGTGAGAGACGTAACGACCCCACGATCTAAATAGATCTCTATATTGTACTACGCCTCATTCAATAATTGCCTATTATTGTGATTAAGCACATAAAACCTAAACTCTTTTATTCTGTGCTGTATTTTGTAATTATCTTCAACTGAAAAAAAGCATGACTCAAGCCTCATTCCTTCGTCAATCCGTTTAATCCTACTTGGGCTGCAGGGAGGTTGGCGCCTATCTCTGCCAACTCTGTACTAACGCAGAGTTCCTCAGCAACATCTTGCCAGTCAACACAAACCTTTTTTCATGCCTTAAGATTAAGTGATGAATTGCTGTAGAGCATCTGCCTTGGTACTAAACTGAAATGTGTAGGGCTTATAAAAAGATGCTTAAAATCATAAGTTGGACTTCTTTTACATTCTTTACTATAAAGCTGCTTTGCATCTATTGAAATGTGCGCTACAAAATAAAATGAATTGAATTGAATTTAAATACACCACTTAAGAAATAAAGGTAATTTTCATCAAACGCCTCGATTTCATACCTAGATGAGGTTCCAAAAGCAGTCGCCAAAGCGGTAATCAGGCCCATGAGGAAGGTGTAGGGGTTCTTCCGAGTGATCACAAAGTAAATGAGTGGCAGGATGAGTAGGCCGTGCACTGCATGGCCAATCACACAGCAGGCGATATACTTTCCCAAACTGGAAAATAATACCCCGACATCCTCCATCTCAACAATCTTAGCAGCCACCAAAAACATGATACCCAGCGGGGCATACATACGGGACATAATTAAATTCTCAATACAAATAACTACATCCGATCTGAGAATGCAAAGACACTTTTTGTGAGAACTAAAATTCCTGAGGGAACTAAAATGGTGTGAAGTGATAGAATGAGTGATAAAACGACAGCATAGAAAACATGTTCATGAAATCAGAAACATAAACCTGATTTATTTACCACATGATCCAGGAAACAAGCACCATTGTAGCTTCATTGAAGGAGTTAAAAAACCTGATTAAAATCTCTCCCTCCTCTCCCAATTTCCTTAAGGCCACACCCAACGCCATAGCAAACACAATTAGGCCCAGGATGTTCATCCCATTCACATCTTCACCAACTGGAACCTGCACACAAGCACACATATGAGCTGCACATCCTGCACAAACTCTGGGCGTGTTTAGGTCTTAAAAACAGCATTACCTTTTGCAAAGTGGTGTTGGTATTGTTCACACTGGCATTCACCAACCTGTAACCAGTCGAATACTGGGGGAAAGAGGAGACATCACATGATCAAAATATCTAACTGATGAAAAAACCTCCCTGCACTTTAGCAGTCGAAAGACGTGTGTAAGTGAAAGACTGTGTGTGTGTGTGTGTGTGTGTGTGTGTAAGACTCACCGACTGGAAAGCAGCAGCCACCAGGTTGGAGGGGAAGATATTTCTAAAAACATGAAGGAAAATTATAATTATTAATTGCATGATTTGTGCAAGAAGCAAAAAAGTTCTAAATGGATTTTGATGACTCTTTTTGAAGGGAGGACCATGGCCCAAGTAGATTCTCGTGGTGATCTGGATCACAAAGTTTGTGTTCAACTCCATACCGAATAAAACACTTCCACAAAATCAGTACATGTACATAAGGTCTAATATAAATGTGCATCTTAACAGCAAGGACTGGACTGAGGTGAACGTGGACCGAAGCAAAGCTATTTGCATGTTAATGGGGTATCTGGACAGAAGTGTGTCCAGGATAGAAAATTACACCATATTTCCCTCCATACTCACCACTAAGGGCTGTGTTCTGGGCCCGTGCTGTACTCTCTATTTACCTACGACTGTGTGGCCACTTCCAGCTCCACCAACATAATTAAGTTTGGAGACGACACTGTGGTGGTGTCTAACAACGAAGAGACAGCCTGCCTAGAGGAGGTTAGAAGCCTGGAATTATGGTGCCAGAACAACAATCTCCTCCTGAACGTCAGCAAAACTTTATCATCATAATCATCCACTTGATCCGAGGGAGGGTCGCGGGGCAGCAGCCTATGCAGTGAGGTACAGACGTCCCTCCCCCGAGCCACTTCCTCCAGCTCATCTGGGGGGACGTCAAGGCATTCCCAGACCAGCCAAGAGACGTAGTCCCTCCAGCGTGTTCTGGGTCCGCCTCGAGGTCTCTTCCCGGTTGGAGGTCCCCGAAACACCACACCAGGGAGGCGTTTGGGAGCCATTGTAATTGATCCCAGAGCCACCTCAACTGGCTCCTCTCAACGCGAAGAAGCAGCGGTTTCTACTTCGAGCTCCTCCTGGATGACAGAACTTCTCACCCTATCTCTAAGGGAGAGCCCTGCCACCCTGTGAAGGAATTTTAAGGGAGAGCCCTGCCACCATGCGAAGGAATTTTAAGGGAGAGCCCTGCCACCCTGCGAAGGAATTTTAAGGGAGAGCCCTGCCACCCGGGTACTACCCAAAGCTTGTGACCATATAATCGTAAATCTATTGGTAAATTGAGAGCTTTGCCTTCGGGATCAGCTCTCTCTTCACCACGTCGGACCGGTACAAGCTCCGCTTTACAGCAGCGGCTTGGAGGTACTGATTCTCATACTGGTCACACACATGTGATCACACACATCTGCGAATCGCTCCAGCGAGAGCTACAGGTCTTGGATCGATAAAGCCAAAAGGACGCCATCTGCAACAAGCAGAGATGAGATCCTATGCCCACCAAACCAGAATCCCTCAACACTTTGGCTGTGCATAGAAATTCTCTCCATAAAAATTATGAACAGAACTGGTGACAAAGGGCAGCCTTGGCGGAGCCCAACCCCCACTGGAAAAGAACTCGACATGTTACCAATGCGGCCCAAGCCGTGGACTAGCACTAAGCAGGAGAGAAATTTCCAGCCCCTGATTACCAACGGGACCCCAGTGGAGAGAGAGGACAGTTTCCGGTACCTAGGTGTTTGCATCACGCAGGACCTGACATGGTTCTGTCATGTTAACACCCCGGTAGCGTCTCTATTATCTCAGATGCCTGAAGGACTTTAAACTGCACTCAAGGGTACAAAATCAGAACACAAGTACCTGGACATTGTAGACTCTATCCAACACATGAACATTACCTTCTACCTCAGCTGAGTGTTGTCCACACATTGCACTCTCTGAACACTGTTTTTCATAATAGTCATTGATAGATAAAATATATTGATAGTTTTTTTTTTATATACAAGACAACAGGGGGCAGTGGTGGCCCGGTGGTAGGGTGCTGGATTACTGATCTGAAGGTCGAGGGTTCAAGCCATACTTTTCTTTAAAAACAAAGAATTTTCTAAGTGACCCCAAACTTTTGAAAGGTAGTGTAATCACACAAAGGACACAAAGAACTAAATTATATCCAAAGGTGAGATACAGGTCTGCATTTCTACAGGTTCTGGTTTCACCTTTAATCATCAATGTGTCCAAATTACCAATTCACCAAATTAAAAATAAAGGTTTTCTGAGTACACATTACTGAAAGGGTGCAACAGTATCAATTTAAGGAAATTTTCGGCCTTTATGAGATGGCTCCTGCTTTAGAGTTTCAAATTACTATAATAGGTGTTTACATCATAATTTTAATGAGGCTCCTTTTTTTGGTAACAGCTTCCCACACAGTTTACAAGAATACAAAATTTTATACATCGCTTGGATGAGCAATTATGTCTATGAGTGGAATCTCAACTGCATGATAAAGTACAGTTGTGTACATACAGAACCCAGTACCCATTTAAATAAGGTATGAATGCTGTTCCCCCAGTTCAACAAAAACCTTCAAACCTTCAAAGGAGACTTAATACATTAAATATATCTAAATACTAAATGCAGACAATATTTCTGAAACATTTACAACTACATGCATGTGCATACGGCAAATAATTAATCTTTGGTTTCTTCTGGAGCAGGACGTGGAGAAAGGGTACATGTTCAGTTGTTACTATGGTATCCGGCACTCTTAAATATTACACATCATTGCTAAGTGCATCGTTAGCAAAAGAAATACCCAAAAAAAAGTAATAAAAAGGTTAAAAATGTATTATTATTAAGAAAATATTATTTTCACTCAGAAATATTAGTGGTAAAGGAGAGGTGGTGCTTAGGTCAGTTGGAGGCCCACCCTTAAACCCCTTGATGGGACGTGGGGTTTCAGTAAGACGGCACTACGGCACACACAGCTGGAAGATCGTCAGAAGTGCTGAGGGAAATATTTCCGGGCCAGGTGATCTCGTGCCATGGTGATGTCAGTTGGTGGTCCGTTCCCCTTACCCCACCCCTTGTGATTTTTTTTCTGTGGTGCTACCTTAAACCACAAGTGTGGTGTCCACTTAGCGTGAACCAAGTAGTTATGTGATGACAGCTGTTCTTGATGTGAGGCAGCTGGAATGACAGTGTTTCACAAATAGATTACTAAAAAAATTCCTCTTTACCCTGTGTGCTCTCATTGTGTTGTCATGCAGGCTGTAGCATGGACAACACTGGGAAATGTTGCTAAATTACCAAGACTGAAATTAAAATTAAAAGGCAATGTTGATAGCCAATCACAAAACTGAGACAAAATGGGTGTCATGCTTGCCCTCAAGTCCACTATAAAATATCCGTGAGTTCTACTGTTTGATTTTACCAATCACTGTCATTCAAGGTTTTTTCCCCCTGAACACATTTTTCCCTGAAGATGAGGGTTCAAGCCTGGCTTCCAGGATATAATAATGTGTTCGACAGTACTTAACCCAATTTTACTAGTTTTGGGTTATCCTTAGTTGTCTTCTGCTTGATGCAGTCCAATAATTTGACCCCCTTGAAACAAGAAGACTGGTCTTTTCTACAACCACAAGATGTTTTCTGACATGGTTATATAAGAATTGAGAAGCTACTCACTGCATCAGTTATGGTTTAAATTAAATTATTACAATCCGAAACAATCACTGTAGCCTGGATCCAGAAACATAAATCGACAAAGAGCTGTAGCTCTCACTTGTATATCGTGTCACATGCTGATTTTGACACATATTTGATTTGAAAAAATTTTCAGCAGTAATTATGTCATCATAACAGTGAAATGTTTGCAATTTTTTATTTAAACAAATTTACAGAATGCTACCAAAAGCTTTTCAGATCATCTCCATGGTGCAGGCTTCTTGCACACAAACATAGATAGAAATTTGCATTGCAGTTTTCATGCATTCCCAATAATGAGAAAAGGTCTCCAGATGAAGCCGAACTGCATACAGTTCACTTTTGGCATGAAAATCCTTAAGCTCTGCACATTTACATGTGAAAGATTATTTTCCAATAGAGAGCTCCTAGCTATTTGAAGCTAAGCTTAGCTGTTTTAAAATTCCTTCATAAGCGATTTATAAAGTATAATTATGGTTGTTTCGGTGTCAGTGTACTTACTGCTCAAGCTGCTTTTCACAACAGACAGAGCACCACGCATCTTAGAACTGTTCCACTGGCTTTAGAGAGAGAGCGCCACCATTCTGCACTAGGATCTCTACCCTATTCTTTAGGATGTTTTAAAGGGGATGTGTGGAAAATATATAGACTATTCAGTAATCTATTCAGTTTACTCAATGAATAGCTTTTTTTTTTATTTACTTTTCCCGGAATCACTAATTTAATTTGGATTTCCCTGATATAATTCAGGATTATCCCTCATCACCCCGGTTTGATCATTAAAAACCTCTTCCATGTAATTATGTTCCGATCTGTCATGGAATGAATGCATCACAGAGGAAGGTGCAGGTTTTTACGTGCAGCTATGTGCTCCGCTATCTCACATGCACGTCCGTGTTTTAGCTATAAACCGATGCTGCAATATAATGCAGCAATATAATGCAGGGAATATCATCAGTACGGGGACCGGTGGCGGAGTGGTTGCATCATGCACATTTTTTTTGTTCAAAGAATTTCAAGCCCTGTATTTGCTTAGCTAAATCCAGACGGTAACTCTTTTTTGGCAAGGCAGTGTGTGTGTGTGTATGTCTATGAATGTTTACATTTAGGTGATACAGACTTAACATATATGACCATAAAAAGCGTAATTTTATCCCAAACACTGTGTGCACAATTATTAGGCAAGTGAGTATTTTGACCGTAACAAACCTTTTATGCATATTTTCCAACTCCATGCTGTATAAACTTGACTGCTTGTTGGATTTGAGCATATCAAGTGATATATTCCAAAACTGTAACCTACCTAGAGTACCCAGGAGTACAAGGTGTTCAGTGCTCAAGACATGACAGGGTAAGGAAGGCTGAAATGTGACCACCATTGAACAAGACGTAGGAGTTAAAACGTAAAGACTGGGCCAAGATGCACATAAAGACTGATTTTTAAAAGGTTTTATGGACCGATGAAATCAGAGTGACTTTGGACAGACCAGATGGATGGGCCCGTGGCTGGATCAGACACAAAACGCCACTTCAATTCAGACGTGGAGGTGGGGTTTTGGTATGGGGTGGTATCATAAAAGATGAGCTAGTTGGACCTTTTTGGGTTGAAAAAGGACTCCCAGAACTACTGCCAGTTTTTAGAGGACACTTTCCTCAAGCAGTGGTAGAGAAAAAAAGCCTGCAGCTTTCAAGAAGACCGTAATTTATATTTAGGGCAATTCTCTATCACATGCATCAAAGTACTCCACTGCATGGCTTGCCAGTAAAGGCCTTGAAGATGACAGGAAAGGACATGGCCCCCTTCCTCATCTGACTTAAACCCTATTGGGAACTTGTGGGCTGTTCTTAAACAGGAGATTTACCAAGAAGGAAAACAGGACACCTCTCTGAACAGTGTCTGGGAGGCTGTGGTTGCTGTTGCACAAAAAGTTGATAAACAGATTGACAGACTCCAATTAACTGAAGGCTTGTGACAGTGAAAAGAAGGCTATACTGGTCGCTGATTAAATTATTATGGGAATGTTAGAGATGTTTTTTTGTAAATTTTCAGTAGTTTGTACTTTATTTTCATTTTAACAGATGAAAAGTGAGTTAGTGAGATGGGAAAATATTAATTTTTTGAATTTAGTTGCCTAATTATTCTGCGCACCAGTATTTACCTAATAATTGTGCACCCTGACATATTCTCTTAAGAAAGACAAAACCTGACATTTACCTTCTTAAAAATTCAGGTTTTGAGCTTTATTAACATTTGAATTGAGTCAGAGAACTGTAATGCATGCAGTGCAGATTACACTGGAGGAACCGCTGATGTTATACATGAAGGTTTTAAATAGTAACACTCCTAAGCACCTGAGCTACCACGATCGAGGAAAAAGTGAATAATCTATAGTTATATTCTCTCTCCCAAAAGCACAGCTAGACCCATGGGATTAGTAGTCCCGACTTAACATGACTCTCCATGTTATCCGTTGTCAGTAACCCAGTCTGTACTAACGGTGATTAAACATGAAGCTGTTGGAAATTTTATCTTTTCTCATTTTATTTCTTTTACACCTCGCGTTGTGCAGTTGTTTACATTCCTGTTTGCACCAACGCTACATGTTTATATGGAATACCTCTGGTTAGTTTAGGTGGTTTATACAGAATATCTCCGGTTAGTTTGGTTGTTGATATGGAATATCTCTGGTTAGTTTAGGTTGTTAATACAGAAAATCTTTTTTTAGTTGATGTTGTATATATGGAATATCTCCAGTAAGTTGAGGTTGTATATGTGGAAGATCTTTAGTTAGTTCAGGTTGTATATGTGGAAGATCTGTGGTTAGTTTGAGTTGTATATATGGAATATCTCTGGTTAGTTAAGGTGGAATATATGAAATATCTCTGGTTAGTTAAAGTTGTATATATGAAATATCTCTGGTTAGTTTAGAGTGTTTATATGGAACATCTCGGGTTAGTTTAGGTTGTATATATGGAATATCTCCGGTTACTTATGGTTATATATATGGAATATCCCCAGTTAGTTTAGCTTGTTTATATGGAATATCTCCAGTTAGTTTAGGTTGTTTATATGGAATATCTCCGGTTAGTTTAGGTTGTATATATGGAATATCTCCGGTTACTTAAGTTTATATATATGGAATATCTCCGGTTACTTAAGTTTATATATATGGAATATCTCCAGTTAGTTTAGCTTGTTTATATGGAATATCTCCAGTTAGTTTAGGTTGTTGATATGGAATATCTCCGGTTAGTTTAGGTTGTTGATATGGAATATCTCCGGTTAGTTTAGG
>JBCNYG010000022.1:43369350-43381278 GCA_039654305.1 Porochilus rendahli | reverse complement strand
GTAAAGTAGAGCAATATATATATATATATATCTGTGCTACATGTCTGTAATAAAATATTTAACTATAGAACTTTACACATCACACAGTGTTCTACACATATGAGTTTTATGCAGTGATTTTGCTGTGACTTTTTTGAAGGTGGACTTTGCTGACACCAACATAATTATAACTGAGCCCTACTTCAACTTTACATCAATTCAAGAATCCATGAATGAAATTTTGTTTGAAGAGTACCAGTTTCAAGCAGCTTTCCGAATCAATGGTGAGTTTAAAGTATAAAATTGTAAATAATTTTAAACACTTCACTGGCAGTCATGTATTTAATTTTGAACAACTCCTCAGTCATTGAAAGAAGCAGATATCATTTTGACATGGAATATCAACAGGAAGGAAGGAGTCAAACTGTTCAGGGGCTTCCGGTACTCCGCTGATTATAGTAAGAGTGGAAAGTGTTAGTGTAGCCTTTAGCCGTCTGCATCGGCACAGTCTATTTAATATAATTGATAAACATGTGAATATTTTGAATATTCTATTTATAAAGTAGTCACTGAGGTTTATAGTTAAAGATTATTTTACTGCAAAAGACTAGAGAATCCATATTATGAACAAATGGTGCTCTGTGCTGTGCATGTGTGCCTAGTTCAGCTTGTGATTTTGTAAAAAAAAAATAAATAAAAAAAAATGCATGTTTACTATTTATATTAAATTATATACTATCTATTTATATATATGTTTATATGTGCCTTATCTTAGCTGGCTCTTTGAGTGTGCACCGGCACTTCTATGAGTACAATTCAGAGTTGTGTTGCATCGTGGTGGATAGTGGCTTCTCCTTCACACACATCATCCCTTACTGTAGAGGAAGGAAGATGAAGGATGGCATTTGCAGGTCAGGTGTTTGTACTTGATTTTGAGTAAGGCTTTTGAAGGTAATCCGTTTGAGTATATTGTTCACACTTTTCTTTTGGCTCCACAGAATAAATGTAGGTGGAAAACTTCTAACTAACCACTTAAAAGAGATCATTTCATACAGGTAAGAATGTGAAGATGCTCTAATATTATATGTGAAGTAGTGTGTGTCCAGCCAAAATTTTATTCAAAATTAATAAGCATTTTGTTGACTATTGATATATATTTTACTTAATTTATATGATCACGGTGGGTTTAAGGTGTGAGTGGGCACCCAGTTTGATTTAAGGAAAACAGATTTATTAAAGTGTCACCACGTTTGTAGAAGTGTATCATGGCATGAACAAAGGAGATTTCTGAGGACCTCAGAAAAGGGTTGTGGATGCTCATTAGGCAGGAATACAAAGGTTACAGAACCACCTTGAAAGAGATTGGACTTCTCTAATCTACAGTTAGACAGAATGTGTACAATTAAAGACCATTGTTACCCTCACCAGGAGTGGTCAACCAGTTAAGATCACTCCAAATGCAAGGTAGATAGAGTTGGCAAGGTCACAAAGGACCCCAGGGTTACTTCTAAGCAACCGAAGGCCTCCCTCACATTGACTAATGTTAATGTTTATGAGTAGTACATCAGAGGAACACCAAACAGCATTGGCATGCACAGCAGGGTTGCAAGGAGAAATCCACTGCTTTCCATAAAGAACATTGCTGCTTCTGCAATTTGCTAAAGTTCACATTGAAAGCCAGAAGGCTGTTGGAAAAATGTCTTGTGGAAGGATGAGACCAAAATAGAACTTTTTGGTTTGAATCAGAAGCGTTGTGTTTGGAGAAAGTAAAACACTGAATTCCACTGTAAGAACCTTATCCCATTGTGAAACATGGAAGATGTATCATGCTTTGGGCCAGTTTTGCTGCATGTGGGCTGAGATGGGTTGCCATCACTGATGGAACAATGAATTCTGAGTTATACCAGCAAACACCAAAGGAAAATAAATACAGGACACAAACTACACAAGGGACGTGTCATACAGCAAGACAAAAAAAAAATACAATTGAGATGTTGTGGAAGGACGCGAAGTGAGCAGTTCATGCGAGGAAACCCACCAACATACCAAAGATAAAACTGTCCTGTACTAGGCTAAAATTCATCCTCATCCTCCTAGTCGATGTGCAGGACTGATTAACAGTTACCGGCAATGTTTAGTTGTGGTTAATGTTGTGAAAGGGGGTCACACCAGTTACTGAAATCAAAGGATATGTAATATTCGATAATTTTCCTTAATGAATAAATATCCAAGTTAGATTATTTTTCAAATTTATTTCACTGGGTTCTCTGTATCTATTTTTAAACTGTGATGTTTTATGTCATTTATGTAGAATAAAATTCTCAAAGTTTTTACAAACATTAAGCACCACTGTATATCTGAACAATAGCTGTTCATAGATCCAGTTAGAGGTGTTAATATATTCCTGGTCACTCAGGAGATTGAACTGACATGTTTCATTCCTTTCAAAGGCAGTTACATGTGATGGATGAAACTTATGTGATCAATCAAGTAAAGGAGGATGTTTGCTACGTCTCTCAGGATTTCTACAAAGACATGCAGATTGCTCAGTAAGTTTAAATGTTTTTTGTGTTTGCTACGTGAAACATTCTGGAACCTTAAAACACTGCCCTTTGTTTTCTGTAGGTTAAAAGGAGAGGATAATCTTGTGATGAGAGACTATGTTCTACCTGACTTCAGTTCCATCAAAAAGGGCTTCTGTAAGGTGTGAAATTCCATCCAATATATTTGTTTACTGGATGATTATGTATTGTAGACGAGTTAGAAAAGATATCTAATATGGCCTGTGATGCATGTCAGTCTACTTTTTTCCCCCAAAGGTATATAAAATTAGCGGCTCTTGTTCTTTTGTGTTGCAGCCTCGAGAGGAGATGAACTTCACAGGGAAGTATAAAACTGGAGAGCAGATACTGCGGCTCACAAACGAGAGATTTGCTGTGCCAGAGATGCTTTTCCACCCATCAGATATTGGCATCCAGGAAATGGGCATTCCAGAGGCAATAGTCAACTCCATCACCAAAATGCCTGAAGGTGGGATAGGCATCACCCACTACTAAAGTGCGATATTAGGTTATAAAATTACTAGCAATTTAGAGCATGCCAGTCAGTTTAATATTAATAATGTTAGAATTATTAATGATTAATAAAAAATGATTAATTAATAGACATTGTCCCATCAAATTAAGCAAACTCATGGCATTTGTCTACTCCTGATTACAGAGTTGTTTACTTGGAAATCCCTCTTATTTAAATGTGTCATGAATCAAATGGAGTGCTGAATGATTCATAGGGCCAGAAGGCGAGCCTGAAACACAATGTGTCCTAATATCACAAAAAATTTACCTTTTTTAAATTATTTATTTTTTAAAATAATTTGCCAAACCATGCATTCTTTTGCTGAACTGCCTTATACAGTTTGTGGAGAGGCTTAGCGAATGTGGGATATGCCCTAAACAGCTTGCCAAAGCTTGTCCAGCGCAGGACAAACATACACATGATCATTCACACTCAAACCTAGGGGCATGGAATCGACATGTAGCCTAACTAAGGGAAGGCTACTCCACACAGGAAACACCCTTAACAATCCCCGGTACTCATACCAATACCCTGTTGCTGCGGGGCGGACCTGCTAACCACAATGACACTGTGCTACCATTAACAAAAGAAACAAATGGAAAAAATAAGTTGACTGAGTTTGAGGTAGGAAACATGGAATTTTCTGAACTCGTCACATCTACAAGGACAACACAGTTTGGAGAATGTCATGCGATACAAAAAATGTATGTACGTCCTGTAGACCCCTTTTTATATAATTTTTTCTTTATTACAGAAATGCAACCTCACTTCTTCAAGAACATTGTCCTGACAGGTGGCAACAGCTTGTTTCCCGGCTTCAGGGATCGTGTGTATAAAGAAGTCCGTGCACTCGCTCCTAGTGAATTTGATGTTTCTGTAATACTTCCCCAAAAGTAAGAGTACATTCTAAATGACTATTTAGTGATCTGTCTTCAAATTTTCATTGTCTTTTGGCTTGAAAATTGTATTCTCTTTCTAGTCCAATCTGCTATCCTTGGGAAGGAGGAAAGCTTTTAGCAGAAAACCCAGACTTTGAGGAGATGGTGGTAACACGCGAGGATTATGAAGAAAATGGACATTTTGTATGTGAGGAGAAGTTTGACATTTAAATTGCAATGTTTTAACTATTATTTCTATTTCTTTTTACTGATTTGTATTATACTGCTGAAAATAAACTTGACTTCATCATTGAGAGTTTATTGTTTCAAGGCTTGTATGACTGCGCTTGTGAAACCCGTAGCGCAGGGATGTCCACACTTATCCGCAAAGAGCCAGCGTGAGTGCATTTTTTCACTTTAACCAAGCAGTAGCTACAGCTTCGACCTGAGTGAACCACTGATCTCAGAAAATGACTGGATCGTGTGTCCTATTGTTTGCGTGTGGCAAAACCTGAAGCCAGACTGGTGCCCTCTTGGTGAGACCACTTTACTGTTGAAAGTTATACTCAAATCGCATACAAGTTTTTAAACCATTTTTCCAAATTTTAGCTATGCAGAGCTTTTTAAAATTTATTTATTTATGAATTTGCTTGTTTGTTTATTTATTTGTTTGTTTGTTTTTCTCAGTTAATTGCAAATATCAGTGAAATTATTGGTAAAGATATGTGAATTTAAGGTATTATGACCATTAGCAGTAAATCCTTCAGGGTTTTCGAGCTATGATGGCTTTCACCAGCTCCATTTTGAGAACTTAAAGCAAGGTGGTGTCACCCAGATGGCTGTTACTTGACATTTAAACGAGAATCTGGTGGGGTTTCTTTTTGTTTGTTTATTTTTTAATCGAAACAGGTTGGAAGGTGTAGCTACTGCTTGGTTTAAGTGAAAACCTGCACCCTCACTGGCACTTTAGGGATAAGATTGGACATCCCTGCAGTGGTGCCTTATTGGTGATGAGAAGAGAAGACTAAGATAAACTCCCTTCTGTAATCTGATGGAAAAGGAAGTATAGATCATAAGGGCTGGTGGTGGTGGTAATGAGTAGGATGTTGATGCTGCTGTAACTTGTTTCACAAGTCTTTAGAGCAAAACCCTTTCATTTAAACTTGTAAAACATATTTTTGCAGAGGTGGCAATAAAAAAGTCACTAAAATATGTAAATGTTTAGTTTAAATTCGATAATGTATCCTGGATCTTTATCAGAATAGAATACATTTTAAATATCAGAGCACCATAGTCAGAATGTTTGTCCGGTGTTCATGTGTGCCCACCACAGGACACACAAGGCTGCTGTATTGATGAATTGATTGGCGATTGGTTGTTTGCTTATTGGCTGTTATGTCTTACTGACTAGCATGATGACAGGAGCATTAAAAAATAATTAATAATGAAAGAATAGAGGCTCATATGCCACCACTCACACTTAATAGTATAGTTATTTTATACATATAGTATAGTATATAAATTAGAAGCTTGACAGAACATGAACCTGTTAAATATCCTTAAACAAACAAGACAGGTGATGCAAAGGAAAGTGGGTGGTGATGCTAATGAAAGGAAAAACAGGGAAAAAGCAAACCTAGATACAAACACAGAACATGGCCTCCAAAACATCATGGGTAGTTAGATACAGCGTTATCCTTTATGACACCAGACATGATAACATTATCCTTTATGATAACGGACATGGACTGTTCACCAAAGTTTGCTATATATTCATAACTACACACCATCTTCACATCTTCCAGGAACATTCATCTCACACTCCGGACCTCTATATTCTCAAAATTCTTACAGGAAATTGTAACCAAAAACTAATGTTGAGGGAAAGTTTCTAGAAAGTTGTAAAGTATTCTTTTAGGGTTTCACCTTGTTTTTAATCTTGTATATAACTTATAAAAAAGATAAATGTAGTGATGATTTTATAAGTAATACGTATGTAAAGTGTCGGTGCAGTATGCGCACAATATGTCCAGTGAGTGTGGTTGTATGCAGAGTAGTGTAGGGTGATCAAAGAGTGCAGATTGTGTGTGCAACAATCAGGTAGAATGTAATGATCATGTGTAGGGTAGGTCTACAAAGTCCAGGTTTTAGGTGTTCTGGTTGAGGGCCTGCTGGAAGAAGCTCCTCCTCATTCACTCATTGCTTACCTTCAAGGAACGGAAATGTTTCCCTGACCGCAACAGAGGGAAGAGTCCATTGTTGGGATGGCTGAGGTCTTTCGTTATTTTCCTAAGCACCACTTGCTGTGTATTGTGTCCAGGAAGCTCGATATGCATGGAAGGCTCTGCTGATTGCACCATCCTTTGGAGAGCTTGCTTGTCCTGTTTGGTGCTGTTTCCCGTCAGGATGCTCTCAATGGTGCGGGTGTAAAAAATTTTTGGCACCCTTGAGGGCAGTCCATCAGGTGTCTGAGATGAAAGAGACGCTGCCGGGCCTTCTTCACCAGGGTGTTAACATGACAGGACCACTTCAGGTCCTGTGTGATGTAAACACCTAGGTACCCGTTGATAGTCAGGCTGGTAATTCCTCTCCTGCTGAAGTCCACTTTCAGCTCCTTAGTCTTGCTGACGTTCAGGAGGAGATTATGATGATGTACCGGCACCATAATTTTAGGTTTTTAACCTCCTCTAGGTTGGCCGTCTTGTCGTTGTTAGAGATCAGGCCCATCACAGTATCATCCTCAAACTTAATGATGTTGGTGGAGCTGGAAGTGGCTACACAGTCAAAGGTATATAAAGAGTACAGCAGGGGGCTCATTTTCATTATTATTATTATTAGTGTGAATGCTTTTAGCATAAAAAATGCAGTGTATATTCAAAATACAGTGTCACTGTAATAAAGTCTAAAAGCAGGTTTTCCAGTAATTCTGTTGACAGCAGAGTGATGGTGATGGTTTTCAATGTTTTAATGCTAAAACAAGAAACAAGAAACAGTAATTCCCTCTGCCCTGACTGAAATCTGTCACTTTTCATTTCATTATGTCTTGACTGATGAAGTGATGTTTAACATATACCACATATATATTATTTTAAAAAGAAGCATACCCTTTTCTGTTGTAAATTATTCTTTATTGTTTTTTTTTTTACATGCAGCTTAAAATCCCCGCACTCTATCACTGTATCACAGGTTCATGTCTCAGAGCTGAGCTGATGGCTTAGTATGGGTTGTTCTTAGTGTGCTCCATGATTGCCATTATAGCCAGCCATGTCTCCTGAGCAGTTGGAATGATCTGATTCGCTGGAAGGACGAATCCATAACGTCCAGTGTCTCTCAGCTCAAAGGTGTAGGAGTACTTGACTCCCTGATCGTACGCCCAGTCTGTGGTGACTCCACTTGCCTGATCTAAAGGAAATTATTCATAGATCGGTTACTATGTAGTACTAATTTCCTGCACTGATTATTAACCCTCTACACTAAGTATTATTCATCATGGAGTACTAATCCCGAACAGTGCATATTAATTTCCATGATCTTAAAATCCTTATTAGTATTAGTCACTGTTGAGTATTAATCCCCAACACTGAGTAGAAGTCACTGTAAAGTACTAATCCCTTAAATTGAGTATCAGTGACTGTAGAGTAGTAATCCCTTATATTGAGTATTAGTCACTGTAGAGTATTAATCCCGAACACTGAGTATTAGTTACTGTGAAGTATTAATCCCAAGCACTAATTATTACTTACTGTGGAGCACTAATCACTAATACTGCGTAATAGCTACTGCAGAGTACTAATCCCAAACACTGAGTATTAACCACTGTAAAGTACTAATCACTAACACTGAGTATTATTTACAGTCGAGTAATAATCCATAACACTGAGTATTAGTAACTACAAAGTATTTATCCCTGAAACAGACTATTAGTTACCATAGAGTACTAAGCCCTAACTGAGTATTAGTCACTGTGAAGTACTAATCCCTATCACTGAGTAATAGTCACTGTGAAGTACTAATCCCTAACAATGAGAATCAGTCACTGTGAAGTACTAATCCCTTACACAGTATTTGCCATTAGTTCTGTTAAATACTCAAATCCAATGTCAATCACAGCAGACCATTGCTGTGGAGTGCATCATTATCAAATGCAACAAATCCAGGTCCAATATTTATCCATAATGATACATTACATTACAGTACATTATCCCTGATTTACAGAGAGTTCTTAAATATCAGTACTCATGAGAAGTGTTTGGTGCCGGTGAACCAGGTGATAAAGACTTGATTGATTTGATGTTACTTACAGATGGTGTTAAAGGTGCTCCCAAATGTGTATTTAGTTCCATACAGACTGGCCAAGTCAGTGGCTGCTTTCAATGCAAGTTCGTCCTGTAGATCCAGAGTTTATAAAAATAAGCTATAAACATATAGATACCATGTTTTTAGATTTTTCCCCTAAAACCACCATTTCCCTCTTACCAGCTCTGCTTCATCCACGCAAGGATCATCAGTATCGCCATAGGGATACAGCATCATCTGAGAGTAGCTATGGATAGTCAAGAAGGCCTTGAGGTTACCGTGAGCCTTGGTGAATTCTACAATAGACCTGACCTCAGGCTCAGAGTGAGCACTCGGGCCACGGTACGTCTCAGAGCAAGGATTACTACTGGAGCCAGCACCTGCAGGGTCAATGTAAGCATCTTGGCCACAGTGATCTCCTGTATGATCTAGTTACCTTGTGTGAATTACATTAATTATATATGGTGTACCTCCATATCCTGTACCCCAGTTCCTGTTAGGGTCAACACCAACACACGAGGAACCCGGGTTGATCCTCCTAGTCTTGCGCCACATGCGGTTCTAAAAACAGAAGGGTCATGGATGTAAGATATTTCACTCTGACTCGCGAGAAGGTTACAGTTTCAAAGGGATCACACCCTAGCTCATTTTAACACCTGGACATATGTAGACAGCACTAAAGGTACAGTATATAAGATTTAGCAGAAACCAACTGAAGTCTGTATTGTAGGCAACTGTAGAAACAAAGATGGTAGAAGAACCGTAGAACTATAGAAGCAAGATGGTGGCCTCCGTGAGATTGTAAGATTTTGAAAACTCTGCTTCTTTAAATATGATTATAGATCATATTTAACTTTAATTATCTATCAGAATCAGCTTTATTGGTCAAGTTTCTATACACAAACAAGGAATTTGTTTCGCTTTAACTTCACTCACTGTACAGGAAACATTAAAGTTAAATTTATACAAAATATAAGGTAAATTAAGATAAATATAAAGTGAAGAAATAAGCTGAATGGAGTTTGTACAAAAAATTTTTAAAGGGTAATTTGAGAGCAAAAGAGTATTCATGAGGTAGTTGATTATTGATGATTTACTTAATTTTTGCTAACAAATCCTTCAAAATATTATTACAATATTAAAATGTTTGTATTACAACCATTTAAACACTCACACTGGTGTGAGTATATTCATATCCATCAGGGTTGGTGACAAGCTCCAGGAAAATGTCAAACTTGTCAAGGATAGAGGTAAGAGCAGGGTCACGTCCGTAATCTGTCACAATCTATGCAAGGAAACATGGATTAGTTTTCAGTTGAAAAAAAAAATGTTCTCCAGCATTTGTTTGTTTAAGAAAATGAATGATTTATACCTTCTTGGCGAACCAGGTTCCACTTGCCGGTGTGATCCACTCTCTGGCATGGATTCCAGTGTCAATCCAGATCCCTGGGCGCTTTGTGCCACCAGTGTTAAACTATGGATGGGGGAGGAAAGGTGGCCGTGTCAGTCATGCCGCTGCAAATTACAGGTTTATATTAATTACAAAAATAAACTATAGGGCACTCCAAGAGCACAAATTTCCACCAAGGCAGAAATTAAAACAGAAAGCACACAGCACCTCTTCTGATCCTGCTGTAATAACACACACAAAAAAAAATCCTCCCAACTCATAATATTAAGGAATACCTGAAAAATCCCGGATTCAGAATTTGATCTGGATTATCTCCAAAATATATTAAGTATTGATTGAGCCACACTCCTCCCCTCAAAAATACTCATCATAATCTGTTCAGAAATTGTTTTGCCAAACAAACAAAACCAACACTGACAAAGACATAACCTCTTAGTTGGATATAAAAACAAACAACACCCACCCAAAAAAAAAAACAAAATACAAAAACATTTAATAAAATGTTAAAATTATATGTTATAAAATAAAATACAAAAAAACATTAGTATGTAAACTACTAAAAAGAGAGAAAAGAAAGGGATTGTATGATGCATGGAGTGAATAAATATTTTAGATAAAAAAATGAATAGATTAAGGAAGAAAGGAAAAGCTGCTGAGTTCTCTCAGATAAAAAAATTCTAAACTCTGATTGGTCAGGAGGCATTGATTATTTTACTGTATGAGTGACTTCATTCTACGTAACCTGTGTTAGAATTTCTGTAGTTACAACATAAACAGATTGGAAGGTGTATAGAAGAAGCGCTTCAACACAGAAACAGAATTTTTAAAGTTTGTAATCTTTGATACGGTGATGTTCAGAAGGAGTCTCCAATGCCAGTACCTTATGTTTTAACTGGCAGTTAGTCTTAAGAGCAGATAAAAAGAGAGATAAATAGAGAAATTACTGTTTATAACTTCTATAACATGAATCAAAGCAGAAATTAACTTGCCTCACAGATGTTTCACAGCATACAACATAGCCATGAAAATATATTAAAATTGTTAATATATTGTAGGTTAATTGTTGTGGTATAAGAGCAGAGGAACACCTCAGGGTGTGTTGGTATAGAAAAATAATCCCACATTATAATTCCTTTTTTATTATGTTACGTTTTTGTCGGAGTTGGTTTGTTTTTCAGTCTGTTTGTTAGCAACATTATGCAAAAAGTTATGAATGGTTTTTGAGCAGTAGAGTACAGATTGTAAGGTAATCCATATCAAATCCAGAATTCTTTAATCCAGATTATTTAACTTTAAGACGATTATTTTTAAAATTAATTAATTAATTCCCCTCTGCTTGGTGAAGGTTTGCATGCTCTGTTTCTGATGTAGTGGAGGTGACCAACCTTCAGGACATTTAATGGACGGCCCTCGTAACTCTCTCCGATTACAATCTTGCTAACCAGTTTCGGGTTCTCCTGCACCAACATGTCCATAAAGCTGTTGATCTGAAAAAGCAGTGTTTAGAGAGATCAGCAAGATGAAAGGTTTTTTTTTTTAAAACCATCATTAGTTTTTGATTTAAAATATAGCAGTAAAAATCTATCATTAAACTATCATTCTTAGTCTTTTTCCAACCTCACTCAGTGTGTGGTAGTTCGCATAGTCGTATTCATCAGTGGTTCTGGGCTGAAAAAGACGAGACTTCATCATCTCATGGTGCTCCTCATCCAGAAGAACCTGAATGTAAAATCAAAACATTTTAGGGTAACATAATGTGCATAAATGCTGAATGAATTGTTTGTCATCTTTACATCAGCTTATACAACAACTCTACCTGAAGATCCTGGATCATGATCTCATAGTGGATCTCATGGTACCCCAGGAACGCCCTGATGGTCTGCAGGCTGTGGAAAGGAACTCGAACATCGATAGGCAGTGACACACCAACGGGATCCATCCAGAAATCCAGCTACACACACACACACACGCACACATAAACATACACATGAAAACAAACACACATTGACCAGGATAAACCAAATTTCACCTGGAGATGCTCCTGTTCAGAAAATTCCTTCAGGAGTCTGATCTCCTCCTCATCCTTTGCAGTGATCCGAAGAACCTGGTGTCTGTAATATTGAATGAACACCAATTATTATTTAAGTATATGAGTAATCAGCAATTACTTCCTTAGTTCTGATTCATCATATGACCTTTTACCTTAGATAGACAGTGGGATAGATAGATAGATAGATAGATAGATAGATAGATAGATAGATAGATAGATAGATAGATAGATAGATAGAT
>JBCNYG010000022.1:43346566-43369250 GCA_039654305.1 Porochilus rendahli | reverse complement strand
TATTATTATTATTATTATTATTATTATTATTATTATTATTATTATTATTATTATTATTATTATTATTATTAATATTAGGTCTGCTGATCTGAGGGTTTTGGGTTCAAGCCCCAGTACCACCAAGCTGCCACTGTTGGGCCCCTAAGCATAGCCCTTAACCCTCAATTCCTCAGTTGTATAAAAATGATAAATGTAAGTTGCTTTGGATAAGGGTGTCTGCTAAATGCTGTTAATTTAACAATAAGAAGAAAAATTAATAAAATATATAAATATATAAATAAATAAATAAATAAATAATAATAATGAACACTGTTAAACACCTTGTTTTAATGATGCAGTCTAGCTTTCGAATCTAGGACCTTTTTACTGTGATGCGGACGTTACTGCGCCACTATGAAAGCCTTATTATTATTATTATTATTGTTGTTGTTGTTGTTGTTGTTTTTGTTCTATTTGTGATGAGACTGAGAGCAAATTAAGTAAAAATAGGCCTACATAGTGCTCAGAGGAACGAGGCTATGAGGCTGTGAATTGTTTCTTGTGTGCCGTGCTGTTTATAAACTGTAATTCACACCTCTTATTTTTGACTCAAGCTCATAACTGGAAACCTACAGTTGTACTATGAGCTGGGAAAATTCTTCATGAAAAATGAACAATCTATTTGTCTTTTGTCAATTACCATGTGATAATATTTACAAACATCCATGTCTCCCTAGCTTTCAGAGCTTTCAACCTATCAGTGACACTGAGTCACTCAACCACACAGGTTTTTTTCCCTGCCAGTATTATTTCTGTATTATATAGTTTTTCTGCTTTTATCAAAACTTTTGTGCTTCAACTCTTCTCCTGCCCACACCTTTCAGCTCCCATACACAATTTATAGATCAAATTGTAGATATTCTTGTGCTATGTTACACAGTGTGACTCACAAAGCCATAGGATTCATGTTTTTTTTTTTTTTGCTAGAAGCCTCTGTTCACCCTGACTCTGTAGAGACCTGTGTTTCAGTGGAAAAGGCAGTTTAACTGCCATTGGGTGCAACCTTAATCATTATGGCAAGGGCAGTTATCTAAAGCACCTCATCCACACACCTGTGGGACCTGTGAGAGCAGTTGTACACAAAGAGATGGGCATTTTCAGCATTGCTTCAGTGATCCATTCAGCTCATCAGCATGCACACATACTTTTTTCTGAATTGTTTTTCCCATTGAAATGAATGGAGAGAATGTTGAAATCTCTAAAAACTTGGTCCTCTTTGAACTGTAACTGCTTTGGCATACTTTATGCTAGATACTTTAAACTTTAAACAAGTCACAAGAAGTTGGGTTATTGCCCTTCAGGCCAACTTTTTGATATCTTGTATAGTTTGAATGACAGCAGTTTATATTTCAAGCTTATTTTTGGCAGTTTGTGTGTTTTGAATGGGTGTCTATTGCGCTCAGTAGAGTGCGTGATATCATCTAGGCCAGAAAGTTTTTTCTGCTTTTACTGAAACTTTTGTGCTTCAACTCTTCCCCTGCCCACATCTTTCACTTTCCATACACAGTTTATACACCAAATTGTAGATATTCTTGTCCTCTGTCACACAGTGTGACTCATTAGCCATAGGATTAACATGTTGGTTTTTTTAAGGTATAAGCCTCTGTTCACAGGGAGTGCCACTCCCTTTAACCGCCATTATGTCCGTCCTCTCACTAAATCCAAAACAGCACAGTTTTTAAACTTCCATCCTGTGGTAATTTTTCACTTTATCTACACAATTCACGCACGTTTTTGTTCAATTAAGTCTCCTGGTGCTGTCAGTTAAATTATTACATCAGTAGGACTTACGGTTTTCAAACTAGTAGGAGTTGTTCAAGAGGTGTGCAGAGCTAAATCTGACTGTAGAGACGTGTTTCAGTGGAAAAGGTAGTAACTGTCATTGAGTGCAAGCGTAATCATTATGAAAAGGGCAGCTATCTCTTACACCTCATGCACACCACTGTGAGACCTGTGAGTGCAGTTGAACACAGAGAGGTGTCCATGATCAGCTGATATCTGTTTGGTTAATTTTCAGGCATTTTTAGCATTGGTTTGGTGATCCATTCAACTGATCAGCATTAACACGCATTTTCTGCAGGAAATGCACTCAGTCTAGTCTCTAGCTACTCTCGTAGGGTGGCATGGTGGTGCAGGGGTTAGCATGTCCTCACAACATTAAGGTCTTAGGCTCTATTCCTGGGATCGCTCATTTCTGTTTGGAGTTTGTTCTTCCTATGCGTGTGTGTAAGTTTTCTCCTGGTACTTTGGTTTCCTCCTACAATCCAATGAGATTTACATTAAGATAACTTGCTGTTCCAAATTGCCCCTAGGTGTGAGTGTGGATGTTTATGTGTGTGTTATCCTATGATAGTCTGGCGAGTTAATGTGTACATTGCCTTCTCCCAGTATCGGCTGACATAGGCACAAGCCACGACGTTAGTAAGTCGAAGCGATTCGGTAAAGGGTTGAGTGATGCCCTAGTACAAGAACGCCGCTGTAGCGCGCGAGGGTTAGAGCACGCTGTGGCGGGAACAGTGTACTCCTTTGGGATGGGTTGCCAGATAGTGGTAGGCAGAAAATAATTTAAGAAGACTAATCTCTACTTTCAAACTTTTAATTTAACAGTTTGTTAAATAATATTAATTAACTTGTTATCCAATAGTTACAAAAGGCCAATTATATACAGCAGTACACATATTCCTTGTAAGATAAATCGATTTCTTTGGGGACAGTATATTAGAGGATCTGGCAACAAAGAGTGTAATCGCGAACGCTCACTTTTCACACAAACCAGGCTGAGGTAAAGTTATTAACGGTAAGTATTGTATAAATTAAGCCGCTAAAACAGTTTTTTTTTTATCAGTTTACAACGATAATTAGTTAAAAATAATTGTACCTACACCAGCTCAGTGGTTTATGCAATTCAAAACACATTTTATTCTAACAAGAAATATACAGCATTTGTTTGGCATTTAGCTTCCAAGCTAATTCATAAGAAAAAGGGAATACTGGATTAAATAAATCTAATTAATCACTAATTAATAAGTAAAAACTTAGTTGGCTGTCATGGGATAAATATTAACTGGTGTGAATGTAATTTCAATGAATTCTGTACAAGCTTCATGTGTACTGAATACTGAAACCTTAAGTCTATCTTCTTTAATCTGTTTCAAAAAAATCTATTCAAAATGCATCCCTGTATCTGGGTATATTTTCCACTGACCAAACAATTATCACTGGGCATAACGGTGGCGTAGTTGTTAGTCCCAGGCTCAAGTATTTCTGTGTGGAGTTTCCTCTGGGTACTTCAGTTTCCTCCCACAGTTACACACAGCTAACTTGGATAGTTATGTGTTGTGACCTAGGCTAGGCTGTCAGGGGGTTGCCCTGTGGTGGTCTGGCCATTCAACTGTATTATAAACTGGAACAGTGACTCGATGAAAAACTTGTGATTTCGCAGGCGTGACAGTTTAACGCCCATTTGAGCAATGTCAGTGAACCTGACATTGATGAACACGATTTAGGGAATCTTTATTCGCATATGAACCAATAGGAGGAAGGTTTTGGGGTCATGTTTCAGTGAAGAGGATGGAGACGACAGGGAGACTGACTTGGCTTTTATATATACTGTGAATCAAGTCTTTTCAGAGTTGGTTCCCAGCCCGCCTGAACGCTGTGGTTGTTATTCGGGGATCCAGTCCTCTCGCAGGAACTTAATGAAGCTTAATCCATACTCGGTGGACCTGCTACAAAATTCCATTGAGCATATGTCTCTGGTTTTCCATTTTTGTCTGCATGTGAGGATCGTTTTCTTTCATAAGTTTTCACTTCCTTACTTTTGCCGAGCCCAGTGTATGACGTTTCACATACCACGTGACCTGACGTGAATTAGTTTAGCCTATTTGGCAGCTGTGGCCTTAAAGAGAAGGGAAACACAAAATTTATCGAAATATCACAGAACACACAGCTGTGATAAATGTTGGGACTGAAAGGTTTGATTTATTTAGTCCCCATAAACTATTAGCAACAAAAACATGACTAAATATTTTATGTAAGACTGGACCTTTAATATTAATTAATAATCATT
Organism: Porochilus rendahli; assembly: GCA_039654305.1. Lineage (NCBI taxonomy): Eukaryota > Metazoa > Chordata > Actinopteri > Siluriformes > Plotosidae > Porochilus > Porochilus rendahli. The sequence continues at coordinate 43,365,142 of JBCNYG010000022.1, read as the reverse complement.
CCTGTACAATATGGGCAAACATGATAGTACATACATTGAAAATTATGGCACTTGAGAAGTGTCTTTTAAAGACTTAATGGATATTTCAGAGAACGTGCAGTTTTTTTTTTACCACACAAATGCTAAGTTACTGTGTTTTTGAACACATGAGGTTAAAAATTGTATTCCAGCACATAATAAATACTAACAGTATTAACAGTACGTTGTATGAATATTATACTACTACGTTTCTAATTGAAATATAAGTCTTAATTGAAAAATAAAGGACTTGCTGTATCTCTCACAGCAAATATAAACCAAAGGCTAAATCCTGACTAAAAAGGATTCCAGAATTGAAATTATTCTGTGTATTTGATTGGTGATTATTTTGGGTATAGCTGAATAAGTCTTTTTACCTTAATGTCAAGTTTGCCTCACATTGAAGTTGGTTCATTTTATCTACTTTTAGTGACTTGCTTTCTATTTTAGAAAAATGGCATCAGCAGGACGAAAACAGACCAGGAAGTCCAAACATTTAGAAGACTCCTCACACCTTCAGGCTTTAGAGGATGAAAAAAAAGGTCTTAGTGGCTCTGAGGATGCGGCAAAACAAGGTGCTACTTGTTCGTCTTATACTTTGGTTGTGTTTCATGATTGTTAAATAAAACTGGAGTTGGTAATCTGGAAAGCTAGCAATATTTGAAAGTAGCATCTCTTCAGGATGCCGACTTAACTCTCCCCTCCCCTCCACATGTAATCTGATGGCAGGAAGGCTCATGCATGTGCAGGGAGACATGGGAGCATTTAATTGGCTATTTGCCAGCCGACTATGTGGCAGTGATTGGTTGGTGTTTTTACAAGATTTCTGACCTTCTTTCATAAGATTGCGAAGGGTTGAACCTGTCAGGGTGTAAGGCACAGGCCCACGGGCCAAATCCAATCTGGAAAAATGTTCAGATCAGTAGTCATCTCTCAGATGTATAGAAGTGATTATTTTAGCAGCATTAACTCTTCATTTCATCCAAATCGGATTGGATTGTTAGAAACTCCCATCACTGACAAGTTGGCCAAGAAAAGCTCTGCTGGTACTTCAAAGGAAGACAGTGTTATTGGAGGTGTAGGGTGAGTTAAATATTCTCTCACCAATGTTGATAAATGTTTGGGCACAAAGATTGCACTGATGCACACATACACTTGTTTTTTTTTTTTTGTTTGTTTGTTCGTTTTTTACAGGAATGAAGATCAGACAATGCAGGAAAAGGTTGAAGGTGAGGTCACTGAAACTGAAAATCACTAATCTGAATTTGTTGTAGTGACTTTGTGATGTTCTCTGTGTAAAGTGTATCTGAATATTGATGCAGTTGGTAGCAGTAAGGCAAAGCAGGCTAAGAGGAAACGCCAGAACCAGAATATAGAGCAGCTATGGAAAACCCAGCATAACCAGAGGTAAAGAGCACATTACTTCAATGCTTTTAAACCTGAATACTGTGGGGGGAAAAATTGAGAACACATTTTTGTTGAATGCTGTCAGGAATTCAAGTGTATTTATTTCAAATCTTTATTATTCATCCAGTTCTATATGAGCCTCTTTTTTTAGAAATTGTAAAATTGTAATTGTATTCACATTACACAAAGCAAGCAAAGAAATTGTTATAGGGTTTAATAAAGTTCTAAAATAGATTGTATTTTACACAGAGAACATTTTGAACAGAATTATCTTATGTAATTCTAAACTGTATATAATCAGTTGTAATCAGTGTAGGGCTGAGGAGTTACAACATTCTATAGAACGGCTTTTTTTTTCAGATTTATGGGTACAGTGGATTGTGGTAAAACTTCAGGGGAAGGGAAAAAAACAGACGGTGAGGGAACAATTGTTTATAACAGCTGCTATAACATCCATACCAGTCAAAAGTCTGAGCACACCCGCTCATTCTAACTGGAGGAGGTGTCTCCAAAAATTTTGACTGGTACTGTACATTTCAGAAAATTCCCATCTGGGAGTCAAGTATTCATATGTCATGAGTGAAACATTTAAATGCAGCACCAGCCAACAAGGTTTTTTTTTTTTTAACTTTACATTTTTGCAGTGATTATTGTGTACAGTATAACCTGGATGTGAAAATCTAGAGTGGGTTTAGTATAAACCGCCGACACATTAGGTGTCCTACACTGTCACACTGGGCATCGTCTGAGCAAGTACAGGAGAGCATGCTGTCCACAGTGTTAGATATATGACAGAGGAGCATAGAAAAGCTCAAGACAGGAGAAAGTTACAAAGTCAGTCAGCTGTTTTGATTTTTTATGGTAGTGTGAATAATTTTGCAGCCCACTGTATAAAGGGTTGCATAGTGACTGCCTCAAAACTTCATGAAGCTTGCATTCTAAGCAGTGACTACTGTCTGTGTTGAGTTTTGATTGTTCTGCCCAACTCCCAAAACTATGCAGGCTTCACTAAGTTGCCCCTAGGGGTATGTGAGTGCAATCTGCCCTGTGATGAGCTAGCATCCATTCTAGGGTATACGGTTGTACATGACCCTGCCCAGCATAAAGATTTTACTAGTGATGAGATTGTTGTCACATATTGTGGAAGTATTTAAATATTGATCTGAATTCATAGGCAGGAGCTGACACAGGAATACACGCAGCAAGTGCTGTCAGTGCTGCAGCAGTGGGAGACCGATGTTCATAACTCTGAGGAGCAAGAGGAGAAACTGAATGTTAGTTTAATTGAGCATCCTGCATTAGTAACAGTAGAGCTGTTCTGTTTTTACTTTCATAAAAAAGTAGTACAGTGGTTAGCATGTGTGCCTTACAGCAAAAAGATCCCTGGGTCCATTTCCGGGCTTGCGCTTTTCTGTATGGTTTGCATGTTCTCCCTATGCTTGAATAAACGAACGAATGAATGAAAAAAGCAATCTTGGTGACATTAAATTATAGTAAATCACTTTTTAACTAAATATTGTAAAAAGTCTTAGTATAATCTACCTTGTGACTTTTGTCTGTATAGAATTTGTTTCAGCAGCAGCAGATGCTCCTCCAGCAGGCTCAGGTCACTCAGAATCAAAAAATAAAAGCCATCAAAGAGCTGTATGAGCAGTTCATCAAGGTGTGATCCTTCAGAGCACTTTATAACTGTTGTGTAGATGTTTTTTTTTCCTGTACGAACTACATTGTTCAGGTATTTTCCAGTAGAACATGGAGGAGATGGAGAAGAGTCACGAGGCTTTGATGGAGGAGCTTTAGATTGAGCTGAAGAAGATGGCTCTGCCACAGAAAAGTTAATGATGGACACTGTGAGTGTATTTACACACATTCTCTGGAGGTTTTTTTTTTCTTATTTCAGATTTCACATAGATAATTTTGTTCTCCATCATGTTACAGCATCAAGAGGACATGGCCACTGTGAGGAAGTTGCTCCAGTCCATGCTGTTCATTTGTTCCACTGGAAGACTTCTGCATACTTGTGTTCTCATTATAAATGTTTAGCATACGAAAAATTATCTGGATGCATGTGAATGTTTTTATTCTTCCCTGTCAGTTATTTATGTTCATAATCTGTATGGATTGTTCTTAAATAAAGAATTTGTTGATGTTCAGTCATTTGCCAAACTGCTTAATCCTGTTAGGTTTGCATTAACACTGGACAAAGGCCTGGTACACCCTGAACAGCTTGCCAGACCTTTGCTTAGGTTTTTTCTTTTTAATTATTGTATGACCCATCAAGTCCTGCGGTTTTGATTTCAGGAAATTCCACAGCAGGGTGCCACAGTGGTGTAGTGGTTAGCACGTCCACCTCACAGCAAGAAGGTTCTGTGTTCTAGCAAGGAAGGTCCTTGGCGAGGCGATTTTGTGTGGCGTTGGCATGTTCTCCCTGTACTTGTGTGGGTTTCCTCCAGGTACTCCGGTCTCCTTCCACAGTCCAAAGACATGCACATTACGCTTATTGGCTGTTCCAAGTTGCCCCCAGGTTTAAGTCTGGATAGATGTGTGTGTTGCACTCTGATGGTCGGGTAAGCTGTTGAGGGTGGTCTGGTGAGCTTCTTCCAGTGTAGGCTGAGATAGGCTCTAGCCTCCCTGCGACGGTTTGGCAAATTGAGTGACGCCATTGGAGTTCACGTCATGGATATGTCAGAGGAAATGACGTAAGCGGAAGTGTTTACATGTTGCATACAACTGGTTCTCATCAGGCGGGCGAATGAATAAGGTTTACAATAAATATTTATAGTATAAGAGGTTTTATGATTAGGATATGTGCTGTACACATCATAAGCTACGTGTGTTTTACGCTTGTTACGGTTAATTTCAGAGTTCTCACGATAGGTCGCTACTGGCTAACCGAACTAGCTAGGTTAGCTTCATTCACTGATCAGTGGTTACATAATATTTTTTAGATTATAAATCTTTATCGGTATTGTAATGGCGACAGCGGGATTAATTTCTCATCAGTATTTGAACTAATTTAAAATTATGAATTATCAGAACTAATTTAAAATCATGTATGGTCTTTCTTCAATGTTCATCACAGCTATTCTACTAGCTAGTAGCAAAGTGCTTCGTGGTTTTGTCAGCGTTACTTTTTATTCTCTTCAGATATAATCAACAATCCAGGAGCCATAAACAAAAGCAAGTCATATGGAGAGCACACTGAACGACTCGAGGTCTAGTAGCCCTTTCCGTAGTCTGGTGGAAGAAGATGAAACCAGTGAACATTTAAATGAGGCTTGTTTAATGAGTGACGGTGAACTACCTTTGGATGGAGGGTCCTCCTTTTCCTTTCCTTATATGATCATTCCAGAGACTCCAGAAAGGTATTGTAAAGGTTGAAGGAGAATCAGATGATTGGTAATTAAATACAAACGATCCTAAAACAGTTTCTAATGCTTTAAGTAATGTGTATAAGTTTAAAACAGAAAAGTATTGAGTCTTTTCCACCAGACAGTGCTGTGTGTTATGGTAATATCCACAATACCACATTTCATTTAATTTTATTATTTTCTTCAGTGTTAGTTGGCTGGTATTTATTCATTAATTTTCTGAACCGCTTAATCCTAATTAGGGTCGCGGGGAGGCTGGCACCCTTCTCAGCCGACTCTGGACGAAGGCAGAATACACCCTAGACAGCTCGCAAGGCCGTCACAGTTGACTGGTGTTATAACACAGTAATTGTAATTTGTTTACCTTCTTACCAGGATGCCAGTAGCACTGTGCAAGGGCATATATAAGACATTAACTGCAGTATGTGCTTTGCTGGGTAAAAAACTAAGAATAAGTTATTGAAGATTTTAGCAATCCAGTACACATTATTTTTATTATACATTTTTATTATTATTTTATTATTATTATTATACATTATTGAACACTTTTTGCAGGGTCGACCATGTCTTTAACAGCTGATGAATGTTAATGGTGGTTTTCACTGAGTGAATTAAGTTAATTTGTTGTCAGATAAATGATCTAACATCTCATACATAATATATGAAGTTTTATAGGCTTTTCTTGTTATCTGTGTACATGTAGAGTGCTGCACTTTTAGTTACCTATGTTCTTACCAACAGCGTATCCGCTGAATTTAAATGAGGCAAGGCTTTTGAGGGTGTACCTAGCGTTTGCCCAGAATCAATGAGAAAGGCCCAGCCTCCCATTAACAGTGGTAGGATAAAGCAGGTTGGCAAGGGATAGAATATATGAGTGTTTGTCTTCCAGGGAACTACATCTACTTTGACAGGTATAATTAAACAATGGGAAACCTTGACCAGGCTATGGTTAGTAACTGTTGAAAAGACCATGTCGCCCGATGTCATGTGACTGCTGAAGGGACATTGTGACAGAGAGACAGAGTATTGTGATTTCACATTATTGTGAACTTAGTCATAGCCTGTAGTTCTCCCTTATTGTTGTATCATAGTAAGTACTAGTAGGTTTTATTGTCTTGCTTGTTTTGTCATTAAGTGTCTATCCCCATAAGTACTCTATCTTACAGAGGGACTGGAGTCACAATAAGGGGCAACTTAACCAGATCTCATCTGTCTTGTACGAAGAACAAGAACTGAAATAAAGACACTTAACTACAGCATATTTGGTGGTTGGACTAGAGTTCTTATCGGCCTCTCCACAGGCTAGCATAATGTTTACTATTTATCAGTAACCAGACTGTGCTGTACGGCACTGTTCATTGAAAAAGGGCTTAATGCCATTTTTTCTTTTCAGCTGATGTATGTATATAAAGATTTAATATATATTTAACTTAATTTATGAAGTACACTTAGATTCGAGGCTCATGTCTACATCTATTTTGTAGCCCCTTCCCTTCTCGAAGAAAACGCTATTCTCAGCTGTCTGATAATCACACTGAGGTAAGGAAAGATTTATTTTACTTGATTTTACTTTATCTTGTGTAGAGACATTTTAGGAAATGTTCATGGTGGCTCATATCCCTAGGCTGCACTATGTGATCCAGACGCCAAAAGATCAGGGAGAGGGGACATGATTCCTGGATATCTCAAGACAACTCCAAACTCTCATAGACCACTAAAACGAAGGGCACTTCAAAACTCTGTAAGAGGTGTCAACGGTGTACGAGAAGGAACTGAAACAGGATTTATGCCTGCCTCGTCTCTTTTATCAGATCCTAGACAGCTGGAGTCTCCATGCCACTTTTCCTCTTCTGCTGTCTCGTGTTCCTCTGTAGCTCTTGATCACTCTATGTTAGAAGCTGGTGCTGATCACACTTGCTCAAGTAAACCGTCTCCACATGGTCCTGCTTCTGAACAAAAACTGCGTCTGAAATGGAAGAAGGAGCAGAGACTGAAAAAGACATCACCTAAAATTGGTCATGGGTCCTCTAGGTGTACATCAACCACACGCTCACTTGCAGCAGAGGCCACACACTTACAAGGTAGGAGTAAATGCATACAGCATTTTTCTAAAGTAATTGTCAAGAATTCAAGGCTTGATCCCTTCTGTCTTTTTGTCCACAGATACAGAAAGAAGAGGTGGATGTATACAAGAGGGAACAGGATTTGTGCCTGCTTCTTCTCTTTTATCCGATCGCACACAGCTGGAGTCTCCATGCCACTCTTCCTCTTCTGCTGTTTTTTGGTCTGCTGCAGCTCTCGATCACTCTATGTTAGAAGCTGGTGCTGATCAGACTTGCTCAAGTAAACTGTCTCCACATGGTCCTGCTTCTGAGCAAAAACTGCATATTAAATGGAAGAAGGAGCAGAGACTAAATAAGACATCACCTAGAATTGGTCATGGGTCCTCTAGGTGTACATCAACAACACGCTCACTTGCAGCAGAGGCCACACACTTACAAGGTAGGAGTAAATGCATACAGCATTTTTCTAAAGTAATTTTCAAGAATTCAAGGCTTGATTCCTTCTCTGTCCTTTTGTCTACAGATGCAGGAAGAAGAAGTGGGTGTGTCCAAGAGGATGTTGTTGTGATAGATGAGGATGATGATGATGTGGTGGTAGAGGCTACGGTACGCTCTATTCAAATGGCTGAAGATGAGGCATTTGCGAGAAGCCTTCAGGTAGGCACTATTATCCTGACCTTAAAAAAAATATGGGGAGTTTATATTTTCCTTCCTTGGACACACTTAATTTGAATAAACTAGCAATGAGAATTTTCAGCCAATTGGCGGATTTCTGTCTCTCCAATAGTCAAAATGCCCATTCTTGACATTGATGCAAATGCGATGTTAAATCTTGAGTGGGTTTTTTTTTGTGTGTGTGTGTGTGTGTTGGTGGGAATACTGGTACATGGCCTGGCTGGCTTATGGCAGTTGTTACCCACCTGAACAAACCCTGGACTTCATCGTTATGTGCTGCTGCTGTGCTGCAACCTGCTGTGATAAATGTTTCACCACTTAGACATAACACAGGTTATTACGTATGCAAATAGTGATATACATTTTTAGGTTATGCCAGTAAGTAGTTGCTTGACCGCCAAAGACTTGTAGTATGTAAATTAATTCCTGATTGGCTGACACGTGTCCGTTGCAACCTATCGGGCCAATATTAAAACAGGCTAATTCCTAAAGCTTCGCTTTCCTGATCTTGACACAGAATTTCATGTTTATTATCAAAATCCCTACAACCCCTTCGCAGTTTTATGTTTATGGTGGACCGTCGTGTCTGATGATGACATACCTGTTCTATCTGTTGTGGAGTCGCATATGGCTGTGGAGTCCCAGTCTGGATCTGCAAGTGCATCCACAGTGTGGTCAGTAAAGCTGTCCTGGCTCATTGGGTACTGCTGCCATTGCTGCTTTCCGCTTTCTCGGGCCTCAGTGATGCTTATGCCGTGGCTCTTTAAATCTGTGTGGTTTGCCTTGTTAGAGAACGCAAGCCATTACAATCTTTTGCATACTCTTCTAGGTGATTTGGAAGGATTCTAGCATGTGTGATGTTGTCCTTCACAATGTCTTTGTATCATTTCAGTGGCCTTCCACAATTTCTTTTGCCAGAGGTCACTTCGCCATAGAAAAGTTGTTTTGGAATTCTGGAATCGTTCATGCGTATGACGTGGCCTGTCCAGCAAAGCTGCGCATTCAGGATCATGACTTCAGTGCTTGTGGTCTCAGCCCCATCATGGGACCTCTAGGTTTGTGATCTTGTCCTGCCACTGAATGCCAAGAATGGTTCTCATGCTGCACATTTGGAAGCGTTTTAGCAGTTTCATGTGCCTCCTATATAAGGTCCAGGTCTCAAATCCATAGAGCAGCCTTGTGAGGACAACAGCCTTGTACACTTTCAGCTCGGTGGACTGCTGTTGTGCCGATTCAACACGGGATTCTGCTGACAGAAATCCTGGCATGGATCTCCTTGTCAAGGGAGCCGTCGCTGGAGATGATACTGCCAAGTTTTGAAGTCCTCTACAGCTTTCAGAACAGTTCCCTCAATGGAGATGGATGGGGGCTTGCTGCAGAGGATGGAGTGGGCTGGTACAGTACCTCAGTTTTGCCATGGCAGATGGTGAGACCAAACAGGTGGGAAACCTGTGCAAATTTGTCCACGATCAACTGGAGGACAGACTCTGTAGGTGCCATGAGAAGAATTGCTCACAAGGCTTCTCTGTTGACTGGGTCATAAGCCTTGGTTAGGTCGATAAAAACTGCATTCAGGTCCAAGTTTTTCTCCTTGCACTTTTTTTGTAACTGACAGACTGCAAAAATCACATCAGTAGTGCTGCGACCAGGGCAGAAGCCAAACTGTGCTTCTGGTAGGTTGTCCTCAGAAATAGTGGTGATCAGGTGATTGAGGATGAGGCATGCCTCATCCAGCTATGGACAGGAGAGATATTCCCTGGTTGTTGCCACAATCAGAATTGCTGCCCTTGTTCTTGAAGAGGCAGACAACTATAGCATCCTTAAACTCTTGGGGCATGTCCTCTTCCTCCCAGATGCTGCTAAGTAGGCCATGAAAGGTTTAAAGTCCCGCTTGTGTAGAACTCAGCAGGAATTCCATCCATACCACAAGCTTTCCATGAGCTGGTCTGTCATTAAATGGCAGTTTAAGGAGGCTGCTGAAGTGTTTTTTCCACCTCTCGTTGATGGCACTCTTCTCTTTCAGCCGCATGCCATCAATTGACAGGGTAGTGGTGGAGCTTGGCCGGGATGGATTGTACACTGCCTTGATGTAGCAGAACATCTTGGCATTCTAGGTGTCCGCATAGTTCATCCAGCTTCTTCTCCCACCACTCAATCTGCACGGAGTGGAGCGCAGCCTGGGCTTAGCTCTGAAGTCGTTTGAAGCAGTCACGTTTGGAGGTGGAGGACATGTTGTTCTGCCATGCTGTGAAAGCCTTGTGCTTGCCTTCCAGGAGCTGTGCAATGGATTGTTTTCATTGAACTAATCCTGGTAAACTCTCATGTTTTGGACTGAGTGTCGTCTGTGCAGTCTCCTTGGCCATGGTTTTAAACTGGTCCCACTGCTGGGTCGGGGTTTCCTGAAAGAGGTCCATGGGAGAAGAGCATGTCTTCCAGGCTGGTTGCGAAGTGGTCGCACATCTTGGGGTCTTTCAGTTTTTTTGTGTTGAAGGATGGTCTGTCAAGCTTGGGCTTGTTGTGGTGTCTAGGGCAATGTGCAGAGTGAGGATTGACGTGACTAAGACGGTGGTTGGTCCACCACTCGGCTCCCCACATAGCCCTGGTTAACCTGAAGTCTTGGACATCGTGCCTACGGCAGATGATGAAGTCAATAAGGTGCCACTGTTCGGACCTGGGGTGCATCCAAGTTGTCTTGAACTTGTCTGCTTTCCTGAAGAGGGTGTTGGTTTCTCTGTACAGAGGCTTGGGAGCAGCAGGTCACTGGATTTCATTTTCCCCGTGCCAAGCTGGCTCTGCACGCCTTCTGTGGTCTATGCCAACTTTAGCATTAAATGTCATAAATTTATAATATATATAAAATAAATATAGTTTAGTATAGATTTATTTATTTTAACTATGAACAAATTTTTTATTCCCCTTTTTTTTTGCAGGAGCAGTTTGACCGAGAAGAACAGCTTCATCAGGATCACAATCGATTATTGACAACATCACCGAACAGACATCCACAGAACCTCCCAGTTAGTTATATTACCTACATATTCCATATATACTGTATACTGATTATAAATAATAGTTAATAGTCTGCCCCTTCCTTAGTTTGATTCCTATGTAGGTTTGAGCTGGATCTCTCCCTGGGCCTCCATGGTCCACTCTGCATCATTCTCAGAGCTGCAGTCATCCATGGCTATGGCGCAGCCAAGTGAGTCATTTGTTTATTTCACAAACAATTTCTAAAGTGATTGTTTAGTATATTATCATTTCTGAGATTAATTAATTGGTGTTGTAGGACATGTCCTTGATAATGTGTGGTGTTGTGATTGATCAGGCAGGCCACCCAGACACACTCGGGCAGGTCGCAGCTCTCGTCGTAGAAATAGTCCGCAAGTGCACCTGGACCTGCTTGATGACAGCCAGGGGAATAACTACGAGGTACGTTAGTAGAAAGTGCTGGTGACCCACCATTGTTTGAGATGTGGTACATCCAGCACCCTATAGGCAAAAGCAATAGTGATAGACACTGCACACAACACATTATACTAGATATAGTTTCAAGTTGCGTAGTCACGTTGCTATTTACAGCCACCCTATTTCTGCTTTCTGCCTACCAGTCACTTGGGGGTCCCACAATAAGAGGAAATGACAGTAAACAAAACAGCATTTCCTATATGCAAAGCCTTTTCTTTTTTTTGATGGTTTCATGGATTTGTTTTAGGCCCTTCTGGCATTCGAAGAGCTCCAGGGAGCTGTGGCAACCAAGAAAACCCTCAGTAAAGGGGAGATTGAGAGACTTCCCACAAAAGCTTATGACCCTACACACAGTGCAGGCAAGACAGAGTGAGTATCCAAAGCATTTTTTTTCTTTTAAGGCTTTGTATCTGGAATTTTTGGGAACATGTTTCATCTCTGTGTATAGATGCCAAATCTGTTTCTCTGACTACAAGAAAGGAGAAGAGCTGCGGATGCTGCCATGCTTCCATGACTACCATGTGAAGTGCATTGACCGCTGGTTGATAGTGAGTCATTGTACCCTTTTTTTCCCCCTCTTCATTTTGTTGTAAAAACAAAACCTCACCTTCCCCCCTCAGATATTAATACTGTATAACACGTTTTGTTTGTTTGTTTCTCAGGAGAATGCCACTTGTCCAGTCTGCAGGGTGGATGTGTCGTTGTGATGTACAATATCTCAGGACTGCTTCTCTACCTCATAATACAGGGCTACAAAGGATGTTGTTTACATGACATTTAAATTGTTCCTTTATAAGAGAGGTTAATGTACTGAATTGACCAGCATAAATTCTGCTTTTTATAACTGCTGTGCTTTCTTTTAAAACGAATTAAAAGTTTCCCTGATACCGGCTTGAGCACTGTGCTAATATTTAACTTCCATGCCACATACACCCATAAGCAATAACAATGTGTACATACTGTATTATACTGGTGCTTAATGATAAGTCTGTACATCTCTTTACCCTACTTATTTATCCACATTTAATTTAACAGAAACTCTGTTACTATTCTTTAAGTGGTGCATCTTTGTATTGAAAATCTGAAGAGAGCAATTAGCACTTTTTACTAAACTGGAAGCACATCCAACTAAATTTTAAATTTTGTGAGATGTACTGTATGTCTTAGGTGTGTCTCAAAGGCATTTCGCAGGTGGACTTTTAATTCAAGCTGTTACTTTAAGCATATAAATGGTCATTTCAGCTGGAGTGTCTGGACTCCTGTAGTCTATTTTTTTGTTAAGTATAATTGCCACCACCCTTAACACTGGTTCACACACACACTGTGCACAATTGTTATGGTCAAAATAATCACTTGCCTATCATTTTATCCTTAATAAGGTGCAAGACCTTATTCCAGACCCTGTAGACTATTTGCAACCATCAAACATTTTGTTGCAAATAGTCAACAGTTGCAAGAAACATGTCGAGAAAAAAAAGCCGTAAATTAACCACCAAAGATTTAAGAAGAATCAAACATGAAGCTATCAGGAACCCATAATCCTTCAGTGCTGCCATATTCTACACTGCAACCTACCTGGAGTGTCAAGAAGTACGAGGTGTTCAGTTCTCAGAGACACGGCCAAGGTAAGAAAGGCTGAAACCCGACCACCTCTTAACAAGGCACAGAAGCTAAATTAAGAATAGGCCAAGAAATATCTGAAGACAGATTTTTTTTTAAAGGTTTTGTGGACTGATGAGATGAGTGACTCTTCACAGACCAGATGGATTGGCCCGAGGTTAGATCAGTAACGGACACAGAGCTCCACTAAGACGCAGATGCAAGCAAGGTGGAGGTGGGGTACTGGTATGGGCAGATATTATTAAAGATACGCTAGTTGGACCTTTTCGGGTTGAAAATGGACTCAAAATCAACTTTACTTTAATTGACCTACTGCCAATTATTAGAAGACACTTTCTTCAAGCAGTGGTTCAGGAAAAAGTCTGCATCTTTCAAGAAGATTTTTTTGCAAGACAACGTTCCATCACAGGCATCAAAGTACACAACTGTATGGCTGGCCAGTAAAGGCCTTAAAGATGAAAAACTAATGACATCGACATTTTTTTATTTCAGAAATGTTTATTTGTAAATTTTGAGTTTGTTTATTATTCTCACTTTAACAAGTGAAAATAAACAAGTGAAATGGAAGAATCTTCGTTTTTCCATATTGTTGCCCAATAATTCTGCACACTAATAGTTGCCTAATAATGGTGTATATATAGAGATTCTCTTAAGAAAGCCCAAACTTCACTTTTACTACTTAAATGTTCAGGTTTGAGGGTTTAATACATTTTGGATTGACCAAGAGCAATGTACAGTACAATAACAATCCTCAAAAATACAACTTGCCTAATAACTGTGTATATGAATTGTCAGCAAAAGCAAAATTGCACAAAGTGTTGCATGATTCCTGCACTGTTACCATTCGAATTCGGCTGAAAGTAAAAAAAAAAATTATTGTATGGGTCTGGGTGATTAGTATGACACTAAATGCTTTTGGTGTTGTATACCCCAAATCCAATCTAGGAGTGTTTTTCAATAAAGATCTTCATCTGATTTCTGTAATCAACAATTATAATTAGTAGCCAATCATCCAGTGGGAGGTTCTGTGCAATAATTTATTCCACATACAAATGGTCACTTCAGACATTGTAAAAAGATCACTGTTAATTTAGCCACTTGGTTTTTTTATGTAGAGCTATAATGGGCACATGCTTGGTATTTCCAGAACTGCACTGATAATCCTAGCATGTATCTAGCTGATATAGCATAAAGTCATCACTACTGAATGCAAGCTCATCATACAACCTTGTTACCTCCTACAAACATGTAAGCACTTTTATAGGGCAATATTTTATTGCAAGTTTTCTGTTGCCAAAAATGCACAAAATGAAGAAAGAAAAGCTTAATAATCTTTCCTACTTTAAGGCACATTCTTGGTGTGACCTTAAAAATGAGTGCTGGTGATAAATGCAAACAGACTGTGTACACTGGTTCTCAGGGCACGAGTGCATACTTCAGTCTTTCCTTATGTAGGCCAGTGCTGTAGTGCTACTACATGTCAGGCCTAAATCTGTACTGAGCACAAAGACATTACAAGTCAAACAGGTAGCCATGTGCTTCTTAGTAATTGGCTCGGAGTCGTTTGTTTTCCTCCCTCAGCTTCTCAATCTCCTCCACAAGACTCTCATTCACAGAGTACCTCTCAATGAGACCATGGATTTCATTCTAAAAGAGCACAAATCACCAAATTAACATACATGAAAAAACATCTGCTTGTCAAAAAACTGATTAAAACTATTGTGGGTTGCAGGTTATCCCTACCAGCTGAATGTAGAACTGCCGCACCATTTCCACTTGTAGATTGATGATGTCTCTATGGCATGTGTCTCTGGAAAAAAAAAATTACAAAGGCCATGTAAAGCAAGTTTAGGGAACAGTAAAGTAGAAGACGACATACATGACAAAAAATGAGGTAGTGGGCAATAGCTGTCTCTCCCTGTATGTTGAAACTCACTCCAAAGTGGACAATTGTAGCTAAATTCCCAAATCATGTGATAAATAGGACTTAAATTGTATTATTTGTGTGTTTTCACAAAATCACAAATTTGTGATTTAGCAGGTTATGGCACTGAGCCCTTCAAATTATTCAATAGTTTTAAGTATTCCTGAACATGTCTCTATAAACCATTACAATTATTCTGAGTAAAAACATTTTACTTCCATACATCTTTTTACTTAAAAAAAACAAACAAAAAAACACATTCAGAATACTAAGTGACTTCTCGGCATGTGTTTAATAAGAACACGTTTCTATAATAAAACAATAAGCAACAGAGTGTGAAAAGAGACAAAAATCAGTATACAAGTTAAGAACTTCTAAGAGACCTAAATTGTTTTTCATTATTGACAGGTAGATACAAGTGTGTGTGTGTTCCATCGAGTGTGTATTCCAAAACAACACACCTGAAATCCTCTAAAGCTTCATGGATCATGTTGCGCACAAAATTCATCTGGACGGAGGTGAGTGGTGCTCCACTAGTGGCAGCACCAGATGTGCCTGATGCTGCTAAAGTTAGAAACACAACTTGTTTTGACCACCTGATTATGTATACATGTGGCAGTGACTATTTGATGTACTGTTCACATACCTGTTTCGGCTACGGGTTGACTGCTACTCACTGGTGAGTCGTAGGTGAGCTGAGTTGGCACATCTCTCCTTTGACTGGGCTCAGGAGTGTTGAATGTGGGTGCCGACTGGATGAGAGTACTCTGAGGAGCAAGAGGTGTGGTCTGAACACTCTGCCTAGGAACATTTGTCTTCTCAACCTGTTCATCATGCAAAAATGTCAGAAGTGAATTATAAATAAACTTATACTGTTATACAAGTGCAACATTATAGCTACAAAAGACAATACTATACAAGGGTGAAAGCTATTACTTAAATACATAAAGGAATAAGTGGCAGTGACCAACCATGTTGTTCTGTTTGTCCGTATGTTTAGGTGAGGCGTTAACTGGTTCCTCCTCCTTGATAGCAGGTGGGGTATGGACAGTAGATAGAGGACTGTAGCAGCGAGCACCAGGTGTACCCAGTGGGTTCTTACGCTGGGCTGAACCGTGCTGAGGTAAGAAATCTAAATCTTTCAAAAATATGTTGTTTTAAGTTAATACTTACGTACACATACTTAATGATGATACGTACGTACACAAATTCCAATATAAACAATTAAAGATAAAATTTTATCATGAATTTCAGTCAGTAGTTACAATGGAACTAATAAAATCTAACCTTTCTTTCCACTTGAGGCGTCACTAAGTCTGTGAGCTTTGTAATCTAAAATAAATAAGATGTAATATTAAAAAGGCTTAAAAGTAGAAAAACAACAACAGTTACTCTCAAATTACACTTACATATTTACTTGTATTTTTTTTTAAAAAAAGAAAAATTTTAATATATTGTATACATTTTCAATATATAACCAGCAAAAAGGGGAAAAAATGGGAGTTCTCTTACCATCTCGGACTGGAGAGAAAATGTCCAGACTGTTGCGTCCAACCCTGAACTTGTCTGAACTTTGGTGCCCCTCAGCTTCTCTGAGGAACAGGTCAGCGCTGCCTCCTAGCGGCAACAAGAAACAACTACATCAATGTCAAATTTAAATCATAAGAAGAAATAGATCAAGTGACTGCAATTTTTGACTACTGTACACTGTAGTATAATGGTGCCAACTTCTATATGTCTACATGATAACTGACAAACCACATACCGTTTCTTGAAGTTGGAGTGTCACTAATGTAATCGTGCGTTTTAAACCCTAAATGGAAAGTAAATCAGTAAAAAACTGTAAATCAAACATGTATAACATCCATACTGCAAGGTCAAACCACAGAATTTGTACAGGAAGCAAAATCAGCCCATACCATCAGTTACAGGTGAGAAGATGTCTAGGCTTAGGCTGTTTCGGCCCACGCTGTTAAACTTATCCACACTTTGCTGGCCTTCTGCCTCTCTGGATGGCACCTCGGAACCTCCTCCTGTCCCTAATCCCCACAGTACACAGGAGACTGTCAGAACATTCATGATATTCACTATGAATTAGTCCTCAATGTTACGTTGCCACCGAGAGACAGGATAGAACTGGGTAGATCTGAGGTCCTGACAATCTTAATATTCATGACTATAACAGATTGTGGACAATAAAATCATTATGAACTTTTTAACTCATCATAAATAAAAAGTAAAAGTTAGCTATCAAATTAAAAAAGCTGACAAGACTCAAAACCAGGCCACACAAGTAACAAAATATCTCCACTGAAAGGAAGTGAATTTTGCTAATCTCTAAGTAAAAGGAAACACTTGCCGATGCTGTGAGCCTGGCCATCTCCTCGGCTGACTGTCTGCTGTTCTGTGACAGTGGGAACTGTAGAAGTCGGAGTAGGAGGACTGCTCTGCTGATTCTGCCCCAGCTTCACAGATACTCTCTTGTTGGACTGCGAGGAAGACGTCTTAGCAGAGACTGTTTTACTCGTCTGAGACAGAAGGTACATTTACAGCACATTATGATGACGTCATTACTTTTTCGGTAATAATGAATATGCATAATGCATCAGGTGTAATTACTGCACAAAAAAGGTGGGTCTGGGCTTTGAGGCTTGAGTTAGACTTCAGGTTTACATTAATCAATATATATTAATATGAGCAATTAACTGCAAAAACACACATACTGCTAAATACCTTCAGCCTGGTGTTGGAGTGCTGGAAGCGGATACAAGTGACTGAGGTCTTGTGAGCAGTGGTGGTCTTGACAGGAGCACTGAGATTACGCAGGTCATACATGTAAATCCGTCCCTGGGTGGAGCCCACTACAAGTCCTGCTCCGTCTGGAGTAAAGTCTACAGCTGTGAGTGGGGACTCAACCTGCTTACTACGGAAAATACTGCACAAACAAACAGTAACAAATCAAGATCTAAACAGTTCACATATGAAACATGCCACAACTTGTCTTGCTTGAAACTAGTTATTTCTAAGCACACACTACAGATGGGTGCTCCTTACACTTTGCTGGAAGTGTCATAGCAGACGATCTTCTTATCCAACCCTACTGTAATAAAGAGCAGGTCATTAGCTGGAGAAAAAGTCAAGCCTGAAGCAGGAGCTTTGTGTGCTCCTTCAAACATGTGTAGTTCCTTCTGTGTGTTTGCGTCCCATAGCACCACAGAGCCGCTGTCTGACACGCTCCCCAAGAGAGACCGCTTTATCTGAGAGTACTTCAAGTCATGGATAGGCTGCAAAGTGAAAACGCATCATGTTAATCACAATATTTATGCTCAATATTCACAATCACATTTACATCCCCAATTTCCGATCACAATAATTTTACTTCATTTCATTAATTTAAAATGAAAAATGTTTTCCACATGGTACACTCCATATCCCTTCAGAAGTACAAATCACTGAATAAAATTAAGGTTACTCCTTAATAACAAAAAATACAGTTTTCTTCAAATGAACACAATTACATTTTGAAGTTCCCTGAAGAGAACTGGCGTAAATAAAGAGAGAGAGTTAATAAAAATGTTTAGCTTATTATGAGGATGTTTTGTCTCACACAATTTTCACATATAGTGTGACATTAAAACTGTAGATAAGGATAAATTGGCATCCTCCATGAAAATGAAATACTGCTCAGAAAATTATGAATAATACATTAAAAAGCTTTACAATTAACCCTAAAATAATTATATAGGGGTTACTAGTTGTTTTCATGATGGAGTTGAGGACAAGATTTTGTTCAACTAATGAAAAAGGACAGATTCACCTCATTGGGTCCATGACCAAAGGCTTTGCTGGACAGATTGGTGGTAATGCTGTGGAGGATGATATCCCCACTGGTGGAACCAGACGCTACGTAACTATCACCACCATTGAAGGACACACATGTCACTTCTTCCCTATGGTCCTGATGAAAAGGTGAACATATAACGGAAAAACAGGCATGAGACAGAAGCACAATGGGACTTTATTAAATATTATT
>JBCNYG010000022.1:43330848-43341623 GCA_039654305.1 Porochilus rendahli | reverse complement strand
GCAGTTGTTTGTTTCATCCTGCATTCACTGTTTTATGTTAACGACTGTTTTCAGTTGCAGGTAAATATTGTTCAGTCAACTTGTAGTTAAGTACAGGAGCCACATTCTGTTATTTAAGTGCAACTGGGTTTTTCCATCCATTCTATGTTTGCTAAAATTTAAAAAAAAGCAGTTCCTAAGATTTATTTTATGTGAATAACATGTCCACTAGTCAAAAGGAGGCATAAAAGATGTCTCATGGATGTCATAAATAAAAAACAAATGCACAAACCATATATAAAAAAAAAGTGAATTTTTTGGTCATATGTAGGAATGTTGATTAATCGTGATTAATTCTCAGTCACAGTGATTAATTCAGATTAAAAATTTTAATTGTTTGACAGCCCAAATATATATATATATTTACACATACATATATATATATATAACATTAAAAACCACACTGTTAATTAAGCAAATTCATTCCCACTAACTAAATCGCCTCATTTTATAAGAGTGGTGTTTCCTATGTCAGATATTCCAAAAAACAAGGCACAGTAAATAAAAACAAAAGATCAAATGTAGTCTACGTCACTCGTCTTAAAATTGTAAAGCATATGAATGTGGATTTTTCTAAAATGTATTTATTATTGCTATTATAATTATAAACTTGGAACAATATTTGTACAATGTAACATTTTTATGTGAACAAATACATAACACTCACTCCCTGTTGAACCGCTTAATCCTGGGGTCGTAGAGAGGCTGGAGACTATCTCCGCCGACACTGCCTGAAGGCAGGAGTACATCCTGAACAATTTGCCACATACACAGTCACAACTATTTTAGTTGGCTGCAATTTGGAGCAGCCAACTATCCCAATGGGTATGTCTTTGGACTGTGGGAGGAAACCGGAGTCCCCAGAGAAAACATGCAAACTACATAGAAACCAAGACCTTCATGCTAACCACTATGCCGCCCACAGTTACACAGCAACGAGTATACATGGAAAATGTAAAATAACACGTAAAATGTTATTATAAACTTTAATAAACACAACGGCGATTAACTTATGTAAATATACATACAAACTAGCTAGCTAATAAACTTAAAAAGCTAACTAGCGTTGCCCTAAATTTGGACTTGCTATTTGAAGATGCTAAACAGCTCCGATATTCAACATCACAGACAACTACGAGTCAAATTTCACAAAAGCATTATATCTGTAACATTCAATAGGTGAATTATCCCGAAACAAACTTTTTAGGTTTAGTTGTGCTTGTCGCTTACTTAGCCACCAACAAGGTTATGCTAACAAGCTCCTGTTGATAGTGCGCAAGTTTTTCTAGTAGTTTTAGATACTTACCGTAGATTTTACGACCAGAGCCTCTCCTGAATTAAAGCAACAAAGTTAGTTTCGTTAGGAGAAAACTTACTAATATCTAATACTAATATCTACACTTTTCGCAACACTTATGCACATATCACAACAGTTTGAAAACTGTACACTCGGGCTGAAACCGCCACTACGGCACCCTGCGAGGGTCAAACCATGAAGCTTCTTTTAAAGGGAAAGTAGTCAAGGCAAGCTTAGAAGGTGTGAAAAAAGAGAAAAGCTTAAACGTCGCCGTATGACAACAAAAACTAATTTGTAGTAGGATGGTGCCCATCTCAGCCAATTCTGGGTGAGGGCGGGGTACACCCTGGACACCTCACCAAACAGAACCACGCAGATGGCAACCCGATGGCCTTCCCTTTACGAACGACAGCAATAGTTCTTTTACATGCCTCTCAATGAGAGACATGGCTGGCATGACATGATAACCCAGTGAGCTGCACTGGAGGGAGAGCAGTGACATATTTTGGTAGTGGGGCTTGAACCCCCGACCTTCAGATCTTTAAGTCAGCACCGTACCACCAGGCCAACTAATTTGTATATTCATTGAATTTTACAGCATTTGGCATACACCATTATCTAGAGTGATTTACATTAATTTCTGAGCCGCTTATTCCTAACTAGGGTCGCAGGGAGGCTGGCGCCCACCTCAGCTGACTCCGGGCGAGGGCAGGGTACACCCTGGATAGCTCGCCAGGCCATCGCAGGGCCATCAGCCACACAATCATTCGCACTCACACTCATAGCTAGGGGTGATTTGGAACAGCCAATTAGCCTACTGTGCATATTTTTGGACTGTGGGATGAAACCAGAGTACCCGGAGGAAACCCACGCAAGCACAGGGAGAACATGCAAAATCCACACAGAAACGCCAGAGCTGGGAATTGAACCCAGGACCGTCTTGCTGTGAGGCGGACGTGCTAACCACTACGCCACCGTGCCGCCCTAGTCATTTACATTTTTATCGAATTCTGAGCAGGTAAAGGTAAAGGATTTGCTCAATGGCCCAACACTGGCAGCTTGATGCTACTGGGGCAGTAACCCAAAGCCTTAACCACTGAGCCTCCACTGCGCCTTAACTTAAAGTTTAATTATATTGCGTCATGGTTAAATGCTTGAATCTAATTAGTTAGAAGGTGTGCATTATTTTTGTATAATGACATGGCTCAAACAGTCATTCTGGCTGCAGCATAAACAATACATGAAGATTATATGCTCATTCTAATGTTATTGCTTCTATAGTGACAACTCATACACAAGGGCTTGGCAGACACTCCACATAATCTAAGACAATAATAAAGGGAAAAAGTCCGGAGGAAGGTGCATCATAGCCAGTATGAGAGTCAGAAGTGCTGTATGCTATTCACCACTACTAATACCATGTCCAGTTAATTCTAGACAAAGTCTTAAAAAAATGGAGCAAAATATGGAATTAAAGTATTAACTGGTTGAGATGTAGTTGTTATTGTCAAGAATTAGATTTTTTCAACAAAACACAGCTTTATCGGCTTGTTGCAAGGATCATGCCTCTAGTCTTGAGAGCAAGCAGCCAATTTCTTGTCAGGGAGGAGGAGAGGAGGACTATAGATAGCAAATAAAATAGATTGGCTTCATCCTACTGACAGCGTTGTTGGGTGGCAGAACTTTGTGCCGCTGTCTTGGTCTTTGCTACTTACTCTCAGACAAAGCTTGGATTTGCTCATAGAAGAATACCAAGAATTTGCTTATGGATTTTATTGTGCACCAAAGATGAGGAGAATGTCACTGTAAATTGAAACATTTAAGTTTGAATAGGGGCAGCAAGGTGGCACAGTAGTTAGCACATCCACCTCACAGCAAGAAGGCCTGGGTTTGATTCTTGGGCTCGAGTGTTACTGTGTGGAGTTTGCATGTTCTCTTGTTGAAAATCATTAAAAAGTTTGAATAAAGTATTTTTTTTTACATTTAAATAAGTGAGGACCACATTGTGTACCACTTTTTGTATTTTGGGGATAGAATGTTGTGAAATTTCTTGGATTTCACAATCAGTGCCCATTGCAAACAGTGAGTGTTTGTCAGCCATTTTGATTTAAACATTACCATAGCACAGCATTTAAAATAAAAAAACCTATCAGGACAGCAAACAAAATTATGTAGTGGCATAGAGTAGTCCATTTTTTTATTCTGAACGGCTTAATCCTAACTAGGGTCACGGGGAGGCTGGAACGCGGGGAGTAGTCAGAAATATTTGCTGTTACCACCTGTAACTCGGCCCCCCAATAGGGGAATTGCACCAGCCGCTACCTAACCATTATAAACAATTGGCGGCCATTTTGTTGACCTAAAATTTGACCTACAAATACCTTTTCATAAACTAGTTTGTTCTTTTTGTCATACTTTGCTACCCTTAAAATTTGATGGGGATATGTCAGGCAGTTCTTGAGATACGGATGTCAATACCCACAAAAAACAAAACAAAAAAAAACGTTGACAGAAGTAAAAAAAAAAAAAGAAAAATACCAGTTACACTATCATACCTGGTAAATACAGTGTAGCCCAAAAAAATTGTACAAAACAAAGAAAAAGTGATTGTTAGTAGGACAATAAGTGGTGATCAGGAATTGGTTGGTAGTTTTATAAGCTCACACAAGTACAACTTGACTCAGCTTTGTGCTAGTTGAACCTGCTTTCTCAACATTCTAAACCAGCAGCAGTAATAAGAGCTGGAGACTCATACTGATTGCAGAGCAGTTTTATTAATTCCTTTCCATTTTTTGAACCATATAATTCTAATTATGGTTGCAGGGAGGCTGGCGCCCATCACAGTCGACTTTGGTTGAGGGCAGAGTACACCATGGACAGCTTGCCATGCCATTCTAGGGAAGAAACATGGTGATGTCAATGCAGCCTACTCTTTTTGAAAGAAAGCTTTTACATGCCTCTCTCCACAGACAGTGAGAGACATGGCAGGCATTTGATAGCTCAGCTGCACTGGGGGGACAACAGTGACAAATTGGTGATAATGGGGCTTAAACCCCCGACCTTCAGATCAGTAAGCCCACATCCTACCACCGGGACACCACTGTTCTCTTAAAAAATGAGCTACATTTGGCACTAGGCACTTAACAAAAAGTCACTAAAAAGTCACCAATTCTAGACACAAAGTCCCTAGGTGGACACAGTGTTAACATTCACACAATAATGATATCGTTTGTTAAACTTTTATTTGCCAACTTTCAACAAGTTTTATTAATTTCATTTACAAAGTATTATTTTTTGCAAGAGAAATAGTAAAGATTTACATTAATAACTAAATACTGCAGTTTTCATTATGGCTAGAATAAAAAAGCAGCATCACTTTCCCAAAAGGTAAAAGCAAAGTATTGTTGCCTAATTGCATATATTCTTAGTATGATGTGGTAAGCCTACATGAAAATTACAGTCATCTGTTGTACCACACATATCATGTATAAGTAATATTCATACCATCCTTTTTCCTCATACCACAAATCATCTTATAGTCACATATTAGACATGGCATCATTGGTCTCTTTATTATAAACAATAAAATACAAAAAAAGAAATCAACACAACACATCGAAAGACTTGCATAGTGTGAAAAAATACCCAGGGCAACAGTTCTGATCTGTGAAGCACATTTTTCAGATACAGGTACCGATTAATATAAAATGCATAGCTGTGCACCAAAAAGAGTTTGTGTAATGGCTCACTGATTTTGAGATGTGTTGTCATTGGGTAGTGGTATGAGGACCTCAACGTAATTGACAGGGAAGAAGCCGGACCTCCCATTGAGCACACCTTCAAACCAGTTTTCATCAACCTGGTTAGTGAGTATAATGTTTTCACCCTTCGTGAAGCCCAATTCATTTTGATTCTCAGGCTTAAAGCTGAAAAGTGCTCGACAGCAAGGCTGATCCAGCGTAGAATTGCAGTTGCCTGTAGAACAAATAATCACATGTTGATGATGTATTGTGTATACATACACACACACACACACACACACACACACACACACACTTCATACTATATATATGTAGTGCATTTAAAATGTGAGTGTAGAGTGTGTTCCTTTAACAAACATTTGGAGCATGGTTAATGTCTCAAAAGTCAGTGTGCTGTATGACATCACGCTGTGAACAAGTCTTAAACTCTCTTTAAAAAAAGCTCTCTTAGAAGAAGTGAGGGCCAATAAAAATGCCCACACTTACCAAAAATTTCTGTTAGTTATAAACATATTCAGGTCCTCAATATGTATCAGATACACGTACACAAGCACACCCTTACAGGACCACACACACAAACACACACAGTACTCTCTAAAATGATTGCAACAGCAATGCCAATTCTTTGTCTTGAACTGTGATAAAACTAGTTATTACAAATAGTGGATATTAAGTGTTATTTACTTTATTCATCCATTCAATCATTTTCTAAATTTCTAAAGCCACTTAATCCTAATTAGGGTCGCAGGGAGGCTGGTGCCCATCTCAACTGACTCCGGGTGAAGGCAGGGTACACCCTAAGCAGCTCGCCAGGCCATTGCAGGATCAACACACACAACCATTCACACTCACTCTCACACCTAGGGGTGATTTGGGACAGCGAATTAGCCTCCTGTGCATGTTTTTGGAGTATCACGGAAAAGGAACCCACGCAAGCACAGGAAGGACATGCAAAATCCAAACAGAAACACCTGTGCACGGGAATCGAATCCAGACCTTCTTGCTGTGAGTCGGATGTGCTAACTACAGCGTTACCTTGCAGCCCCCTTTATTGATTTATCTATTTATTTTTATTTTATTAGCTATTTATTTTGGTATACTTTGATCACCTAAAAAATAGTGTGCCATTTTACAATTTGTTAACATAACTAAATGTAAAGAAAATAAAAGCTGAAATACTGATCTATTAATAAATTCATATTTGCATCCCAAACCCAAATATATTCAGTGCATAGAAAGAAATTGGCCATGCCATTCCAGTGCTTTCAGAGGGGCCTATACACTCACCATCCACTTTAATAGAAACTATTGTACACCTGCTAATTTATGCAGTTATGTAATCATTCAATCATGTGGAAGCCTGATGCTTAAAATCATGCAGATATATACGGGTCAAGATCTTCAGTTAATGCTCACATTAAACAATAGAATAAAAAGCTGATCTCTGTGACTTTTTCCTTGATTTTTTTTATTTTACATTTTTTTGCATACAGTAGTCTCAGATGTTTACACAGGATTGTGGAAAAACAATAACAACAAAAAACTAGATTTTTTGAGGCATTTATAAAATGCAAGGTACTGCCGCCAAATAGCATGGATAATGAAGCAAATCAGCTTTATATAAATACTGGTTTTAATTATCCATGTGCTTGTCTTATGATATGTTCCACAGTCTGTGGATGTGACCAAATTAGAAAAAAAAGTCTCTTGCTTGAAGGATTTATAAGATGGCCGGAATTATTTGAAAATCCATATGGTTTTCTATTAGGGTTTACTGGCACTTGTTATAAACAAGTCATAAATGCTCCATCTGCAAAATGTTGTGATCTTGCTCTGTATTTGACCATTGACTCATACACTGCAAAATCAAGCCATCTCTGGGACTCAGGTGGAGTGGTGTTCCCACCAAGTTTGCGAAAATCTTTGAATGGGTGTAGTCACAAATTTATTCACAGCTTAACTGACAAAAAAAAGGCAAGTGTTTATAATTAAGGTTCAGCTGACATTGTTTTCCGATATCGATAATTGATAATAGATATTTGGCTCTGCCTTTCCATTATATCGGTTAGTTAGTTAGCAACAGTTTACAGTGAACCACTGGGCTGTCAAAATGTAATTTTGTTTTCTCGATTTTTTTTTTCCCAAGACAGCGGCACAAAGTTCCTCCATTCAACAGCGCTGTCTGTTGGGTGTAGTGTAATTATCTGGTTACATCTAAAGTATTCCCCCATGGCTTTTTACCTATTATGTTACATTTTATTTTAAATCTGAATTTGATGTGATTCAGCTTCTAGCAGGACAATGACCCCAAGAGTACTTCTAAAGCAACACTTGAGTGGTTTAAAGGGAAACATTGCATTGGAATGGCCTAGTCAAAGCCCAGACCTCAATCCAATTGAGAATCTGTGGTAAGACTTGAAGATTGCTGTTCACAAGTGGAAACCATCCAACATGAAGGAGGTGGAGCAGTATTGCATTTAGAAATGGGTATAAATCCAAGAAATCCAAGAAATGGAAAGATGTCAGGCTCAGAAATATAACCAAAGCGACTTGCAGCTGTAATGGCCACAAAAAGGTGGCTCTACAAAGCACTTACTTTAGGGGGGTGAATGCTGAAGTTTTCTGTTTTTTTATTCTTTTTGTTGTTTGCCTCTCAATTAAAACAATCACAGTCTTGGCATGTTCTGTAAATTAAATGATGCAAACCTTCTAACAAAACCATTTTCCAGGTTGTGAGGCAACAAAACATGAAAAATTCCAAAAGGGTTGAATACTTTTGCAAGGTACTGTATGTTTCTCCTTTCCCCCCTTCCAAAGTAGGCTGGCAAGAAAATGGCCGTTTGATGTGAACGTTATCTGAAGTTCTTGACATGTAACTGCAAAATTGTATATTGCTGCTACAACATAAATATTGAATAAATGACTGAATAATTGCATGAATGTGGAAGTGTTCCTATAAAAGTGTCTTTCAGTGTACATTTTAAAGCATACTTACTTTTTTCACTCACATCTTGAGGTATCTCAATGTCTGGGAAATAAAAGAATCAGTGATCAATGTTTTGTCTTGTGTATTCATCACTATAATCAAAGAAACTTTGCAGTGATTTAGCACTGTGGTAATATCAAAAATATTACTAACCAAAAGATGAACTTGTGGAAAATGCATAAGTGTCAGTGCAACGCATTGTACTTGCGTTAGACTTTGATGTGAACTCCCTCTTTGGTCTGTTGCTGGCATCAATAATCCTAAATTAAAAGAAAATGCTTTCATAAAATACCTACCTAAAACAGAGAAATGAGACAAAGAAGTTACATAAATAACTGTTCAGCTTACTTGTTCTGAAGACTGCTTCTAAGGTTCTCCAGAATGTTGTGAGATTGTTGATGGTAGTCCATCAATGCGTCAGTGAGGCCTAAAAGCTGTTGTACTTGATCCACCTAAAGCAAAATAATCCCCATTATAATCCACATTTGATTCAAGTTTTATACAAAAATGCAAAGTTGTAAAATAATCATCTGAAATGTCTTACTCTTTTCCAACATTCTTACATCATTTTCTAAAAGGATGAACATGCTTCTTTCCGCCAGCACTTTGGATTCCTCATACTTGTCTGATGCCTGTTTAAGCTCAGCCTCTGCAAACCTCCTTTTGGAACTTTTCTTGTAATCAAAATCTAACCGGCGACCCTCAAGTTTTTTCAGATGTAGCTTGAAAAAAGAATAGAAAGAATAATAATAATAATAATAATAATAATAATAATAATAATAATAATAATAATAATAAAATATGCATTACATAATCATTTTATTTTAATAATATTTTATACTTTTCCCCCCTCACGTTTAGAGGACCCCTTCCCATAAATGAGGAACAATTAACATTTTATGATATTATACTGATGTTATTTGTCTCTACTCATAATGACAAGACTCACTGAAATTTCCTTAAGCTCTCTATCATGCAGCCTCTGAAGTGGCTCAGTAAAGTTGTGCTTCACATCCAGGTTCATGCAGTCTCTTACTTCGGCCAACTGCTTCAAGGCTTGGCCTGTTTCCACAAGTGCACTACCTAGTGGAAAACATTGTGTTTAAGCTCAAGCTAACAGGCTAAGCAGTACCATTTCTGGATTTTATTAACATTTACAGCACTAGGCAGATGCCATTATGCAGAGTGAGTTACATTTTTAAAAATTCAATTTCTAAACTGGGCAGTTGAGGGTAAACGGCCTTGCTCAAGTGCTCAACAGCAGCATCTTAGTGGTCCTGATGCTTCAACCCCTGACCTTCCGATCTGTAACCCAGGGCCTTAATCACCAAGCCAACACCACCCCTTCTGAATGGTTGAATTGAGCAATATTTATATTTCTAATGCAGTTTTATTAGTAGGTATTGCTATTTTAATAAGTTTTGCAATTAAAGAATGCTAATGCTATATTACCTGTAATCAAGCCTTTACTAATTGGTAAGTAAACTTGGATGGATATTTCCCAATTCTTAAGGTCAGTGCTGAATTAATGATTTCCAATAATACCTTTTGCACCACTACACATGCTCTTTCACATGAATCATATCTTTATCCATTGTAAGAAAACACAACAATACTACACTGAATAATAATATAACAATTATATTTAGGTTCACTGTGGGCAAGATGTTTAAGAAATTTACTTAAACCTGTTAGTATCTATGCTTTCAGTAAAGTAAATTTAAGAAATGATTAAATAGTAAAGCAGACCTTTTTTGGTGTGTAATCTGTAACAACTATGCAAATATTTACTTCTCTAGAAATATCAAAAATATTTTGTCAGAACATTTTTAATGAATTATATTTCAGTTGATCAACCTACCAAATGCAGACTCTTCACCAAGCTCAGCACCATAGTTTAACATACAGTCCCCTAGTATTCCTTCTGTATGTGGGTATCCAATCGGCCTTACATTTTGACGCATCCTGGACATTTGACTGAGCAGGCTGAGTTTTGCTCTATGTTCTAAGAATAAAACATATGATATAGGTAATGACATTGCCACCTCTAAATACCTCAAAATGTAATAAATGCCTATTAAATCTGTTAAAAATATTTACTTGGGTTTGGCTGAAGGTGCTCTGCTGTTCTTGAAACAAGATCAACAACCAGTTTGTTGGTGATTTCAGTTTTCTGTAAAAAACAACAACAACAACAACAACAACAAAAATGAGTGGTGGGGCCGCAAAATACACTTTCACTGAGAGTAATGCTACAAATGTATACACAAATTTAATCTTCCTATTTCTTTTATTTAAATATAAATATTACTTTTTCCATTTTGATGAAATCCTCCTCCAGCTTTGTTCCTTCGACACGACCAATCTTTTCCTTTAGCAACTAAATTGATAAAATGCACATAAATGAAAGTGATATGCACAGTGAATAAGGCTACAGTGATGGCAAAAGCAAATAGGCAAGTATATTTGCATAGGCTTTAAATTTAACAGTTTATGGTATTAATAAGCACCACTGTCATTTATAAGAACAAATAAGACATCTTAGAAACAAGTAATGAACCTAAAAACATCATGTTGCACTATTACAGTCATTTTCATTCATCACACCTTCTAGCCCAAACCCAAAATTAGATGTCAATCATAATATTTAAAAAAATTTTCAGGATAGTACAAATATCTAAAAAAAACTATA
>JBCNYG010000022.1:43270295-43281308 GCA_039654305.1 Porochilus rendahli | reverse complement strand
AACTCCACACAGAAACGCCCGAGCTGGGAATTGAACCCAGGACCTTCTTGCTGTGAGGCGGACGTGCTAACCACTACACCACCGTGCCGCCTAAGTGGTAATTATGACAGAGAAAAATTAAAAATGACAGGAAGCATAGTAAAATTACATGCATATTAAATGCTTGTCTTAAATTCAAAATATAACTTATAAAAAAATATATAAATAGAATAATAATAATAAATTATAAATTAACATGGGGAGAACATGCGCACAGGCTTGAACCTTTTTTCAGTGAGGTGAAAGTGCTAACCACTACTCCACTGTGCACCTCCTCACTGCTCTGCAGTACATATACCTGATAAAATGGCCATTAGTTGTAAATACAAGGCATATGTGCATGGTTAATAAAGTGGGCATTGTTTGTACCTCTGTGTTGTAGTAGAAGTGACTTATTTAGTGCTGCTTTCAATGTGTCCATGATAAGAGCCTTAGAAGCCCACATAATAAATCTTTGTCTTAAAAGATCTCAAAATTTAGATAAATAGCTTTTAGGGCCATATAGTGTTTAATAAGGCTAATCATTGTTGCATCTGCCCCGATGTAGCATGGGGTGGTTTAAAGGGGCAAATCAGAGATAATTTATAATATAATGTTAATATATGTATATGTATATAGGTAAAAGGTAAAGCTACATTTGTTACAGCTACATAGTTGCTGGTTTGGTTGGTTGGTTCAATCAGTGACAAGCTTGACAGTAATGCTTGATGTTTAATGAATAAGATGAAATACATATTTTTTGTGGTTGAAATTGGCTGCAGAAATTATTGCTTGCCATTCTCATCTCTACAGCTTCATCTTTAGACCCTAACCTTTAGATGACTTTGCAGAAGAACCAACTGATTGTAATCTCTGTCTGACAAAGCTTCAGTCAATAAACAGCAGCGTCTGATACATAAAATGCCAGCATCAATAAATGAGTTTTATTTTATTTTATTTATTTTTTTAATGCTGGAATTTTATCCCACTTTGATAAGATGAAATTTTATTTCTAAATAAAGAATAATATTCTGCTGAGGATCTGTACACAATGAATGAAACCTAAATTTACCCACACTGCTAAAGAAAGAAATGATCTCTTGTAAATAAGCCATGGTAGGTTCTGTTTGCAGCCAGCAAGTGGCAGTAAAAGTTCATACTTTGAGGGCTATCAAATTGCTGACTCACTGCAGGAGTGTGTATGGTGAAGCAAGGTTACTGCACCATCACATCAGCCACCACCAAAGCAGCAGGAGGGCTCAAAACAAACGTGATGATGCAGATTACATTGAGAATATAGAAATCATGTTTTGATCATGTGTTTATAAGGAAGATCCCACATGCTCAGGGTTAAAGCACCACTGTGCTGGTAAAGGACTGCGTTTGATTATTTTAGCAGACATCCATATTTCCTGCAGATTATGTTGCATTATTCCATTCCCTCTTTCACCATATATCATCAAACACTTGGCCCTGGGCCAAGTTCTGCTCTGCTAACCAGTTCTTTATGGATAGGAGGTCAACTTAAAAGTTTAACTGAAGCATGTGATAATTTAATAATAAGATTTATACAGATATCTACCTTTCAGTGAAATAATTTTGAAATGTAGACATCAGAGAGGCATATTCTTGGCCTTAAACCAGTAGATCAAAGCTGCTTTTATTGAGGCTGCATTTTCTGAGAGAAGCCGCCGATTCTAACCAAATCCCTGACTAAAATGAATCTGAAAATTGGCTTATTTTGCTGTTCTGCAAAT
This sequence comes from Porochilus rendahli, assembly GCA_039654305.1. NCBI lineage: Eukaryota > Metazoa > Chordata > Actinopteri > Siluriformes > Plotosidae > Porochilus > Porochilus rendahli. The sequence goes on along the minus strand of JBCNYG010000022.1, from coordinate 43,279,533 downwards.
TAAGACATTTTAGATTTGTGTATGTCAGTGTGAGTGCTTCAAAAATGTGTGTTTGATCCATGTTCAGGTTCCATGATTTGAACATAATCTTCACCAGCCTGTGTTTTTGCTTCACCTACATTTATGTTAAATGAGAGGGTTATCCACCTGGATGTTCAAATCATTCACTGCTGATTTTAATTAGATTAAAGAAAGTCATAAAAAGATAAATAATTTCCTCCTTCTCCATTTCTTTCTGAATGCACTGATTTCACCACAAACTCTGACTTTGTTCACGTTGAACTACTATTTTATTTCTTTCTAAAGACAAGAACAGATCATTGTAAGCAGTACCATTACTCACGATGTTTTCTGTATAGGCTGTTGAAAGTAATTCCAGGTATTCTAATCTGCTGTGTGCACAAACAAATAAGGAAATCGCTTAAATTTCTCAGTAAAATAATATTAGCCTAAAATGAGTTTGGCTATCCGATTTGCACTTTTTTTGAGCGGCCGCTGTGACGTCACTCAGGTGGCCTATCAGGAAGTCGCAAACCGCTCCCCACAGTGCGTTTGCCACTCCCGTCCCCCGTTGCCTCCTACTCATAACTTTGCACTCTGAGCTGTCGGCAGAGGCAGTTGTCATGGAGATAGACTTGGACCCGGCGTCGTCTCCTGGTACCGTTGCCATGGGGACTCGGGTCCGGAATTCGCTCTCCGCGGTAGAGGAGGATGAGGGCGAGGAGCTGCATCGCCACCGCAATCAGCACCGTGGAAATTTCTCCATGCTGATAGTGATCGGAGACATCGGCACTGACCATCAGCTCCAGATCGTCAAACAGCACATCGAGCGCGGTGAGTGACGCCATCTAGCGAGACGCAGCGCCATTTTCCCCCGAATGATGCTAAGCTGATCCTGAGCACAGACTGTGCTGAATGATTTAAACAATCTGTGGTGCTGACAACTTCCTGAATCACAGTCAGTAAGACAGGAGTGTGTGACAGATTTTATATATATATACAGCACATGCTTTCCTTCAGAAGCATCCACATGGCTGTTCATTGAAAAAAAAAACTCTTCTTTTGTAAGAAGGAAATAGTGATGACAAGAAAATCCTTGCAGATTTTTTTTGATGCAACAATTAGTCCAGTGTCTTAAGATACCAAGACTGAGCAAGCCTTGATTTATGTTGCACTGTAGTCGTATTAAAGCTAAAGGACTTTTGTTATAGAATGCTATATAGAGTAATTGTCCAGTCCAGAAATGTTAACCGGCTTTTCGATTTGTTATTTTCACCTGAAGTGAAATACGACATGGCAGTTAGCGTCAGACTTGTTTGTAATGCACACTGCGGCGACCTCGCGCGACCTGATCGAGCACTGCGCCACCAGTTTGGATACACGCCATGTCTTTTTTTTTTCGATTTAAAAACTGCATGTGATAATTTATGTCATCAAACAAAAAGATGAGTGTGTATAGAAACACGGCATACGGCATTTAATTTGCCTACATGTCATCATCCATCAACCAAAAGCGACACCAGAATGAAAATAAAAGCAATCATATATTATATCTTATAAAAATTACTCATTAGTCATTATGCCTATTTAGCTGCACTTCACACTAATAGTGTGCAAAGCAATACACTGTCAGAAGATTCCCAGTAACCCCAGTATCAACACAACACTTATATACACTGGGAGCCTTGCAGTATAATACAGATGACCAGAGCCAGTGCACTAAAGCAGCACTTGAGTAAGGGCCGTCCAATTATTTTAATGGTGTAACTGTTTTGGAATCTTAAACAGTGCTTATCTGGACGATCATGACCATTATACTACAAACCCATGCAATTAGGTAGAAAATTATTTAGTGTGTAAATGCTCAATAGACACTGTATTTGGTATATCTTCTATACAAATGCTCATTTGTTCCATGACCCCATCCATCAGTCCAAAAGGGCCCACCAGAGAACCACCGCTGACCAGATATTAATTGGGTAGTAGCTCATTATTTTCATTCCAATCAAGCAGGAGCCACACCTGAAAGTATATTGAAAATGAAGTTGAGTTGATTTAAACAGGTGGAAGGTGTAACTCCTGTTTGGTAGGAATGCAAACCTGCGCCCATACTGGCTCTTTGCCGATTAGGTTGAATACCCCTGCCGTAGTAGGCAGGGCAGTTTTTTAAACATATTATATTTATTGGCCAATTAAAGATGCAATAGTCAACCTTTTTCTTCTCTCACTAGAACAAATCATGTGGAAGATCAACAAGAAATACTAACAGCAAAAAGTGAATTTCTTAACTTGTTTGTCATGACAATCCTTGGATTGTGGTGACTAGTTAAACCATCAAAGATGTTGGGAATATTGGGGTTATGGGTGGGATCAGGGCAAGCTCAATAAGTAAAAAAAAAATTAAATCTTGTTTGATTCCACCAGGGCAATGGTGGCCTGGTGGTTAAGGGGTTCAAGCCCCACTATCAGTGGGTTGTCACTTCTGTCCCCCCAGTGCAGCTAACAGGGTTATCAAATGCAGGCCATGTCTCTCACTGTCTTTGGTGGGTGGCATGTAAAAGAACCATTGCTGATTTTCGTCGAGTAGGCTGCATAGCCCTGCAATGGCCTGGCGAGCTGTTCAGGGTGTACTCTGCCCTTGCCCAGAGTCGGCTGAGATGGGCGCTAGCCTCCCCGTGACCCTAATTAGGAATAAGCGGTTCAGAAAATTAATTAATTAATTAATAATGATTCCACTAATTACATTTTGAATTTATTTCCAAATCTTACCAGATAGACTTTTAATAAGATATACCTGTCAGATTAGGTAATCTTTAGGGTGTATGTTTACAGACTACACTTCAGTTTCTCATATACAATATTAATTCTTCTTCTTGCATTTCTTCAATCGTCAATTTTTGACCCCAACATCAATATAAGGCAGATATTTTGTTGATGAGTCATTCATAACTTAGCAGTGACATTGTGGTATTTAAGAACACTAGTAACACTGTTAATCCTGATATATTTACATCACATTTTAATCTATCTATTAATACACTGACATGACAGTGTCATTGCTGTGTAAAGAATGATTCACCATGCAATTGCCTGCTCGACAGATCCAATACACTACTACAGCTTTAAAACAATTTTCTGCTCATAACACACCAGATCCAACTTGTTAAGAATTGCATATTTAGAACATGTACTGGATCAGGTATGTTGTAAAGAAACCCTGAATATACCCAGGACATAATTTTTCTATAATCATAGCTAGAAAATGGTGGTTACCTGTATGGCAGGTTGTCTGGGGTCTTAGATAGAAAGAATGCTCCATTGTTGGTGTTTAAAATTGCTTTTGGCTGGGTAACAAAAAACTGCACGCTTGGATTTCCTCAGAAGCAGTAGTACCTTTTATAAGGTAATGAACAAACATGGGTCTCATTCACATAGTGATAACAACAACAACAACAATAACAATAACAGCAACAACAACAAACTATTTGCAATGCAGGATCCACAATTATTTATAATGCCGATAAGAAAGACAAAAGACTACCACAAATGCCCTGAGTCATTCAGTCTAGCTAACATTTAGGTCGTCCTCCCCCCACCCCTACCCCCAATGATACTCTCCTTGTGATTTATTTGTTTTCGGAAGCAATTACAGTTTAAAATAGAATCAGTGTGCTTGAAATCTCATCTGGATGTTTATGTATGTAGCCTATGCGAGCTGGAAACTGCAGAGTGTGCAGTATTTTCTCTTGTAGGCTCTATAAAATCTTTGAATCATTCAAAAAGAAAGAAAGACATAATGATGAATAGAAAGTAGGAGAGGTGCGTGAGGATTTGAATTCATCTGCTTCGTGTGCCATGTTCAGAGGGTTACACCACAGTGCATTGTGAGCCATCTGTGATTTGTCCATCATTGCATAATACTTAATGAGAATCCATGAATATTTATTAAACTACATAAAAAGTCCCTTAGACGTTGTAGCAGCTGTGATAGTGGAGTAATACACTCTGACTTTCTGCAAATAGAATTTCAAATAGTAATGATCCCTTAAAATAGCTTGTATGTTCTGATTAGTCATCAATCTTCTATATCAATCCATTTTTTGTGTAAGGTCAGATATCACTGAGGAAAAAAACCCATAAATTGAAGTGGTTTGTTTGCCTGTACAGGAGATATTTTCTTTGTGTGCTTGAAGGATGAATGCGGTAAAATAAATGGTTTTCCCATGTGCTTGCAGGGGTTCGCTCCTGGAACATTAGCCTCGAAGAATGTGATCTGGACAGACAGCTTCAGCTCTTCATAACTCGACACTCTGCCCAGTTTTCTGCAGAGGTCAAAGGTCAGTCATGGGTCTAATCTGGGAAGTGAATTGGGATTTATTGGAACAGCAGGAATAAAGAAGTTCCGTAAGGTTTTCGTGCACTTGTCTTCTTATTCAAACAGACTCATTAGTATGATCCCAAGAAGTGGTAAACATAATTTCAGTCTCACCAGCCAACTGGATTTTAAAAACACATTGATTTGTTTACAGATATTACTGCTGTAAGGTCACATGCTGTAATCACACATGAGACTTTGCAGCTTGTGGCTACTGTATGTCTTGTAAACAGGAACAGACTGTAGATTTTCTCCCATCTGCTCCAGAAGGATCTCTCTGCATGTGTGCTTGTAGGGTAGCATACAGCAACTTAGCGCACTGCACTGCTTCCATAGTCATTAGAGTGCAATGCGAGGAGGAGGGGAGCTGCAGCGTCAGTCTCTCATACTGCAGTGTGTGCTGGCTTAGGCCTTTTGTCTGTGTGCTTGAGCTGAATAAGGCTTTCTCAGGCTCATATAATGGTTCAGGTGTGTCTTGAAAGTTACCTTTTAATCCTATTTTACAGTGTGTGGATGTGTCACATCGCTACTGAATTCTTATGACATATCTATGGTAAAATGAAGAAGCCTAAATGCATTAATAGCTTTAATGCATTAAAATTAGTTGAGTATGCAGTGTTGTACATCTGAATATGGAAGCCTTCTTTTTCTTTCGACCATAAAGAATGAGCAGTTCTATAGGTTTTGCAGATGGTGTTATGATAAATTCTGTAATATTAGCATCTGGGTATTATGCTGTGAGTCATGTTTCTGATTATGTGGGTACAAGCTGCCCTTCTATGTTACTCTGAAATCAGCTTTTAGGTATCTCTTGCTTTGCAAGGGCAGCGGAGTATTGCTGTCAGCAGTGGAAATACATTTATCGTGGCCGGGTTTATAGATTTCACTTTATTTATTTATTTATTAATTGATTGATTGATTCATTAATTAATTATTATGTTTATTTAGTTTCTAGAGTTTAGAACTAAGCTGATCTACTGACATACCGCCTTGACAAGCCACTGCAGTAACTGAAAAAAAATCATTGTTTTGAAAAAAAAAAAACCTCAAAGTTATTCGGTTTTCCTTCGAAGGTGATTTAAAGCAAATAAAGAGTTTTAACATATTTGAAATTATTATATACTTGAAATTTTAGGCTAACTGAGAATTCACTTCAGAGCTTGGGAGTTAGAAAAATGGGTTTTTCCAATTTTGAATATTTTTTCAGTTACTGCAGTCTGGCTTGACAGGGCAGATTATTTCTGCACAATATTACATGCCATGATATCCAGGGACATTAAGAATGATTACACTATATTACTTGACCTGCCATCCATTTAAATCTGGAATGATTTCTTCAGGTGGTTTGAATACATCAGTGTTACCTGGCACTTCCAAGCTTAAAGGAGAATGTTTAGTAAGAGTTTATACGAGTTTGTTAATGTGAAATAAAAATCAGTCATTGGGCCTCATGCAAGAACGTTAGTATTAGTATCCAGGAATCCCTTGTACTGTTTTAATATTCGTATGAATGAAACATGCCGGATTCAACAAAAACACTTGTATGTCCTACAAAAATTGTGAAACAAGCCTGCATAAAAATGATGAATTGCAACTGTGTGTAAGTGTGTGTGGCTTCATGAAAATTGAAGCTTTGCATAATTTATGCCCTAATACTGCAATTCGATTCAATTCAGTTTTATTTGTATAGTGCTTTTTACAATTGGCGTCGTCACAAAGCAGCTTTACATAGTAAACTTAATTTAAGGAGAAATCTAAGAATTTCTCTACAACCCCCTACACAACCCTAATGAGCAAGCCCGCGCCGACAGCAGCAAGAAAAACTCCCTCAGTTGACACGAGGAAGAAACCTTGAGAGGAACCAGGCTCAGGAGGGAAACCCATCGTCATTTGGGTGAAACCATAAAATACAAACCATATAAGAAAATTTCATTACAGTCCATCATGTAGTCCGGTTGGTGCTACCACAACTGTAAGTCCTAAATAACTGCAGCGAGAGAGTTTATATCACCAGCGGCGAAAAGTCATCTCCACAGTCGCTGAGTGCAGATCTAAGCCCATATAAAGCTTCATTAGCAGGAGCGAGGGGCCACCAAGACGAGAACTCCAGCCAGCATCTGCACACCAGGACAGACCACAGGACCCACAGAGCAGAGGGATCAGGAGGATCAGGATCACCGGCATCCACAGCATAGCATGTGTACCTCAGCAAAACACAGAAAGGTGGGGGTGTGTGTATGCAGAAATGTGCATATTCAGTCATTTCACCTAGAACGAGGACTATTATTCAGATTTCATATCTTCGCCTCCTTGTACATAGATGTTCCACAGTTATTTCTTAAGTTTTGTCCTCACACCTTCGCTAAACCTTCCATTTGTCTTTGCTTCCTCTTCTCAGTTTAATTCCAACTGGTGCCAAGCAAACACACTTGTTTCGTCTGCATAGGTATTCGTCTATGCTCCACCAGTGTTCTCACTTGATGTGAATAATGTGTAGGTGTGAGTGTTGAACCATCTGCCTTACAATGTGCTTAAAGACTGAGGTGAATGAGTTTATGTTTTCAGTATATGGAAGCAAGCACCCAGCCTTGGGTTTTACAAATAAACCCCCGTTCCTATGATGATTGCCGTGACAGATAGGTGAGGAAAGGTTTGACGAACAAATAAACGGACTGACATGTGGTGGAGGCAAAAATTGGACGTGGTTGCTGTCCCCTGGCACATGCTGAGGGTGGCGCTGATCTCTGTAAACAGCCCTATGCCATTTCCATTTCTTTCTTTTTTTTTTGTCCCTGCAAAGCATGAAATTAAAGCTATTTATAACCTGGACGATAATTACATTATACTTATTCCATCGTGATTAGATTCCTGCTTTTTATGATACAATGTCACAGTTTTAATTAAAAACGTCTCTCAGGCAGAGCGGCTGGCCAACTGGGCTGTTTGTTCATTTGCTCTCATTTGCAAGGTCCTCTCTCTCCGATTTTCATGCTGTCACTATCATGCTCTGCTGAAACCTACAGATTTACCTGATTGAGATTACAGGGATTAAAATCATAATATGAATGTGGATCTTTTTTTTTTTTTTTTTGCGTCAGACCTTCATACCTTATCTGATATTTCTGGCATGCAGCTATATTCAGTTAAACCTCTAACCATCTGTCAGTCTTTTACTATTCACTAATTAGCGTGTTGGGATTTTGCTGGACTGCAGCTCGTGATTCATAGTTATGATGATTCACATCGAATTAGGAGGTAATTTACAGCACGCAGAGGGAATGAAAAGAAAAGAACAGAACTTAGACCGTTAGAATACTTCATGCCCCAGCAATAATGATGTGCTATTGTACTCTCTAAACCTCAGTGCAAGGTCTATTTAACACATAAATACCTTTAGGATAAAAAAAAAAAACACCCTCTGTTTTCTTTTTTAAACTTGTTGGACTTCTGTTAGAATTATGAAACATGAACTCCCAGGGTACATAAAGAAAGTTTTGAGTTAATGTTAGCAGTGATACTTGTTAAAAGAGAGAGAGAGAGAGAGAGAGAGAGAGAGAGAGAGAGAGAGAGAAAAAAAGAATGTGAGAATACCCTCTAGGTAGAATGCACCGAGACCAAACTTAGGGCGAAGAAAGAAGTAGGCAATACTTCCTAAATATTTAATGACCGATATATACTCAATAATAAATTACCGATAAATAAAAGATGCTTACTTGTCTTGATTAAGGTGTGTGTATTCCCTTCCCCTGATGCCAACATGCCTTTGATTCATATATCTGTGTGTGTGCACCGCTCCTTCCTCTCTCTATTCAACATTTCCACTTTATGTAGCACACTTGAAAAGAGAACGGCTCATGGCTGGGGGGATGTTGTACAGAAATAAGCCAAAGAAACGTTTCGCCGAAGGCATTGACTCAGGGCATTGTTAGAAGCTGAGGCCACCCCGGATGCTCATTCATGTTTTATAGTGAAGAGACTATCACTTTAAATGTGTCCCTCTCCAACAGAAGTGGGTATGTGGCACTGGGAGATGGAGAACGGCAGTAATTAATACCTTGTGGATATCCTATGTTTCTGACGATCAATTAAATCATGCAAAACACTCCTAATTATAAAACCCCCCACCGGATGCTGAGTTTCTCACTGTTGACTGCAAATGTCATGACAGGGGTGTGAAGTGACAGCACTTATCCAATTATTCATATTTACCAGTTGTTTGTCTGCCTATGTGTTGTTAGCTTCATCAAAGCGAAGTCATATACTATAAATACACAAGCATAAGGCTATCAAAAGTAAAATGTGTCTAATTTGCAAGGCTACCTGCTCAATCTGTTTGGTGAAGTTGCTATGTGCAGAAGCTTCAATCAGGCCAAGCTTTACAGTTGGCACAAAATTGGTACAACATTTTGTGCTTTAAATCTGAGGATTTTTTTGGGGCCCATAATATGAGCATTGGGGGACCTGCTGGCTCAGAGCAAGAAGGTTCTGGGTTCGGAGCCTGTAGCTGACCAGGGCCTTTCTGTGTTATGTTTATGTTTTGTGTTGCTCCCGTGCTTGCATGGGTTCCTCAAGGTGCCCTATCCAAAAGCATGCAGATTAGGTCAGTTGGTTGCACAAAATTGCTTGTGGGTGTGAATGTGGTTGTCAGTGGTTGTTTGTGTCTGTGCTAAGCCTGCAGTGGATTGGTGACCTGTTCAGGGTGTACCCCAGCTGTTGTCTGAAGTCAGGTTGCAGCTTCCCCCAAAACCCTGTCCGATGACATCATTAAAGTTATTAACTTGAACTTAGGCCCTGCGATGGCCTGGTGAGCTGTCCAGGGTGTACCCCGCCCTCGCCCAGAGTCGGCTGAGATGGGCGCCAGCC
>JBCNYG010000022.1:43256346-43268008 GCA_039654305.1 Porochilus rendahli | reverse complement strand
AGGAACCAGGCTCAGTAGGGAAACCCATCGTCATTTGGGTGAAACCATAAAAATATAAACCATATAAGAAAACTGCATTACAGTCCAGCATGTAGTCTGGTTGGTTACACCACAACTGTGAGTCCTAAATAATTACAGCAAGAGAGTTTATGTCTTAAAGTCGTCTTCACAGTCGCTGAGTGCAGATCTAAGCTCATATGGATCTTCATCAGCAGGAGTGAGGAGCTTCCAAGATGAGAACTCCAGCCAGCATCAGCACACCAGTACAGACCACAGGACTCACAGAGCAGTAGGATCAGGATCACCGGCATCCAAGTAGCATGTACTATTATGTGATACTTCCATACACTCCCACTGTATCTCAAAATAAGCTTCCTTCAGAAGAATGACACCACAGTTAAAGAAAAAACTTTACAAGCTCTGAAATTAAAGTTCCCTTGTCAGTTTAAGTGGTGAGAACTGCAGAATTAAAGGACCTGCTAAAGTGAGAGTGGCATCATACATACAACAGAAGCTATAAATGCAGTCACTGGCAATCTAAACCACACAGCAACTAATCATCTGCCTCTGCAGGTAAATCTACATGCCACTGGAAAACACGCTTTCTTCCCTTGGGCCCAATGCACTAAGCCTTCCAAAAGTACATTTTGTTAGTACCTGACTGAAAACTGTGAATACCTACAGATTGGTGAATTCCACAGGCTCACATAAAATGTTTGTATATGATGCTTACTAATAAATCTGTTTGCATACATGGTTCTCGCATGAGGTCCAGTGTTTAATTGACATTCAGGAAGTATAAACGTAATGTCAGTTTGCCATAATTATTTTGAATGCCAGTTAAACAGTGAAAGAGAAAGAAAAAAATTACAAATATATTGCCTGAAATTACTAATAGACCTATAGCATGTTGTCAGATTTAATGATTTACAAATAATGTTAATAGTGATTAGAATTGTTTAGTGGTTAAATGCATGTTTTTGTATCATGGTGATATTCAATTTGTAAAAGGCTTATAGAATTTTTTCTTCTTCTAATTGCTATATATTACTGCAGACTGACCTAATAAAACCACAGTCTTTTTTTTTATGATTGTTTCCGCCAGCAAGCAGTCCCCAACTACACAGCTGATAATATTATTATATCCTCCATGACTCTTTTGAAAATGTAGAAATGCTCATCTGTTTTTAAGGCAATTAAATTTTTTATGGTACTTTCTGCAAACAGTTAACAGCAGTAAAAAAATTCATATCACATCTGAACAGAACTTTTTGAACACTTTTACTAGATTGCAGTTTTTTAATTTATCACAAACAGCATTTTGAATACATTTTTGTCCTTGATTTTTGTAAAAAATTAAAATAAGTACCACATCTTTATGCTGTAAAACACTTGCAATTTGCTCAGTGTTTACTTATTTACGAAATAATGATCTCACATGAAAGGTGTTTTTTGCATGATTTCAGTGCTTTCATGGAGCAATGTCCGCGAACCCTACAGAAGGACATGCTCATAATCTGATCTCAGTGACCTCTCAGTCTCACCATGTTATACATCAGCCTTAATAAGTGATACCATATAATCTTCATAATATTTGCGTTCACAAAAATTAAATGAATAAGTAAAAATACATTTTGTAACCAAATTAAAGTTAACATAATTGGATATAGTTACATTTGACCTTACTTAATGAATATGCCATGCTACAAGTGATTTAGATAGCTTAAAAGCTATTACGTGGTATAAGGTTTATTCTAAACTTCCTATGTTAAAAAAATGAACTGAAATGAATCAGAAGTGTAAAATCATTTATGGAATTCATGATATGGTTCCCTCTTGTGGACAATCACACGTAGTACACCACAAGCTATTCAAAATATCTAGGAGCTTCAGTGTATCCGAGCATATAGGGTTGAAAATAAACTTTTTTTTTTAAGTAATTAAGACATGGAGTCGAGTCGGATGTGCCTGACCTTAATCTTGTATTATTGTTTTATATATTTATAATATATGTTCCTATATTTGTGTATGGTTGTGTTACACATGGATTTGTGTAATGGCTGCTTTAACACAGTTGTACATCCAGACACAGACAAAGTTCAGATCCTCCTGATAGGATGGAGTGTGAATCTACACACAGACACACACATAAAAGTCAGTGCAGCATAATCGTAATTTTATCTCAGGAGGCTCTGTATTTTTAATAAATTTTTTTTTATTAATAATTTTTTGTTTCCAAGGAGAATTCAAATGAGGCATGCTGATCAATGGGCTTTTTTTTTTGCCAACTTACATCTAATCTTGCTTTCTTAACTCTCTGTTAAGATGTCTGCTGCATGTAAATAAATTTAATGTTGCTTATTAATGAGAAAAACAAGGAAACTCACATTTCCCCCACTGTTGCATGCATGTGAACACATAATGAAGTTGGGAGATTTAAGAAGGGAGGGTTTAAGAAGTAATTTCTATTTCTATGGGGTATGAAGTTCATGCAAGTCAAAGTGCAGGATTATTCGTACAAATGCTGAGAATTTAATCCACATGTAGCAGATGATTCCCGGTGTGTTTGGCACATAGAGGTTCTCAGTAGCATATGCAAGTCAGCTATTAGCAACCACATATGCTTTTCACTGAGGATAAAATCTGGGCCAGGACTGGTAGAAAGGCAATCAGTTATATGCAGTGCTTATGCTGCATTTCAAGTTCTGGCCACTCACTTTTAAGATTGAGTTTGAGGATGAGTTTCGAATGAGTATATCCTCATAATTTCACAGCACCATGTGATCCCAGATGAAAGTGACAAACTTGTGCCAGCACTGAATCATTTGCATTCTGGGTTACTATCCATCTAGTCATGACTGTCCGTCTGTTCATTATCGGTTCCTGACACCTAATCCTCAAGAGCTTCCTGTTCAACAGGGAAAGTTAAACATTTGTCTGAGAGAGAGCAGTCTGATAGGTCATAAAGAAAAAAATTTTTCCTGCCATGTTGAATCCTCCAAAAAGATTGCTCTTTTGTGCAGTCAGTAGCACTCTTCACCTAACACCCCCCAAAAGAAACAAAACTAAACAAACAAACAAAAAAGATTATTCTTGTGCTGGGTGTAGTATGTTCATTTATCCCTGCTGAAAATGGTTTTGACAGGACTCTATTTATCATGCCTTTCACAAATGACATTTTAATTGCTGATATGTTTTTAGATCCATTACCTGAATTTTCCCAGGACAACACGGTGTATGGTTTGTATTGGTTTGTAACTGGTTTGTAAGTTTCTGTATTTCTTTTATCATGGACATGTGTGATAAAGAGATTTGTATATGTGCATGACCTCATATGACCTTGGGGAAACAGGAAATGTTTAAAAGCAAAATAACTAACTAACTAACTAAATAAATAAATAAATTAATTAATACATTCCTGCAGATTGAGAGATATGTAAAAATAATACATTTTCATGAATTTTAATCTGTTTGCATTTCCTTTTGCTGCTTTCAAACTGTGCCATGGTATTTTACAAATATTTACAGAGCTCTTATTAGGTTATAAGTTCCTATAGTATAAGAAAGTCTTGTATGACAGATATGTCGTTTATTTTTATAGGCTTTTAATTGTTTACTAAGCACTGTGTAACATTTAGCAGGCAACATGCTATTTATAATTATATAACCAGACAAGAGAAGAGAAGAGTAATGTTGAGCAATCCTGCCTGCACAGTCACATCGTATTAGACTGAACCGCTCTAACCTGTGACCCTGGACAGATAGAATCAATTCAGCTATACTTTTCACTAAATCTCTATTGCCAGATGTTATATACTCGTCAGCGTGAATTATCTGACTGAGCTGAATAGATATTTTTTATAGTAGTGAGTGCTGACTGCAGGTCATTGAGATGCAATATTGTGCAAAAATACTTGTGCTGGCAACAAGGGTGACAGTGGCAAATCAGCTACAATAAGGGTATAATTCTGGCTCTGTGTCTCCTCTTCTCACACTGTGGGCCTGCTCTCTATGGACCCTCCCACCACCTGATAGAAGTATAATTAGGTTTAAATTGCAGCTCTGAGCAGGGCTGAAGAGATCTATAGTTTTTACAAAGATGAAAAACATAATCAGCATAATCTGATCATTTGATATTTGAGTAATCTATTTAGCATAGATGTCAGAGTTTAACAATTTATTTATATTTGAATACTGATCTTATTATTCAGGCCCGTAGACTGCAGGGAGCTCTGAGGTGCTGTGTCATTCTGCGCAGCTCTTTTTAATTCTCACTGTTGCTGATGTCATATTCTTTAGATGCAACACAACAAGCTTCCGGAGGTGCTCTCAGACATCTTTAAGCCTAGGTTTTTTTTGTATCAGTTTTAAACGGCAGTAAGAGGTTCAGATTCCCTCAGCAGCTTCTGATTAAGAAAAAAATGAGCCACATCTGGAGCTCAAGGGAGCGTAGCATTATCTGAAGCATACACAGACTGTGAAGTATTCCGCTCTGAAAATGAAATTTTGAATATTGGTCATGATTAAACAATTTTGCATATCAACGCTTGACACTGTGCACCGGCAGGTGGGGTAGTGATAAGCTTTCGCTTCACAGTAAGAAGCTCCTGGTTTGAGTTCTGGGCACGGTTTGCATGTTTGCATGTTTTCCCGATGATTGCATGAGTTTCCTCCAGGTACTCCAATTTCTTCCCACAGTCCAAAGACACATGCGGATTCGATTAATTCAGTATTTCAAATTGTGTGGACTGGCGAGCTGTTCAGGGTGTGCCAGGAGTCCAGGGATGTACCTAAAGTCCTGCAACCAAAATAATGGATAAATAAGTTCAGACAATCACTAACACAAGTCTGTAACACACATATGCTCTACGCAAAGCTTGTAGTACGGGTTCATTTTAATGACTACTTTAAAGCATGTATTGTTCTAGCTATTCTAAAAATACTGAGGATACTATTGTTTCTTTGGCATCTAAGGATAATTTATGTGAATTTATTGATATTTCACAAGATCGCTGAGAACTCATGGGGGTGGGAGGAGTCTCATACATCATTGACAAAGAAATCGTAAAGGTTTTGAAAGGGCAAATACAATTAAAACCCCCAGTGCAAGCAAGCCAGGAGATTCACTGCCTCTTTTTAAAATCATTATCAGTACAAATTCATAATATGGAATTGAGGTTAAATGAAAATAAGATTTTCACTCTCTCAGTATTTGCCACACTTAATCCTATTAGGGTCGCGGGGAGGCTGGTGCCTATCTCAGCTCTCAGCTAACACTGGCCTTAGGTTGGGTACATCACCAGACCATAACAGGGCAACAGACAGAGAGACACACACACATATGAAGGGACAATTTTGTACAGACAAATAGCCTAACATACATGTCTTTTGAGGAAACCGGAGTACCTGGAGGAAACCCACGGGGATTACAGATACACTAGGATTAGGTGTTCATTAAACAATCTAATAGTTTATTTATAAGGAAATATGTTATAAAAAGGTATGCAAGCTCCACACAGAAATGCCTGAGCACAGGACCCTCTTCCTGTGAGGCAGACATGCTAACCACTAATGGCCTTATGCCACCACGTACTAATATTTGAACTTGAATATTTATATTGGTAGACTATGGTGGCACTGGCGACAAAATTCTTATTAATTGTAATTCATTCATCACTCATATTTATTGGTCTTTAATGTGAAAAATTGGTTTTTATTATTAACTGTTTTTAATTACACAATTCAATCTTTTGCTTAAAAACTAATTTGATGTGTTGACAAATAAAAGTCTTATTCTGAATGTTATGAATTTGCTTTAATCAAGATTATTATTCAATCCAGAATATATACCCAGTATGTTTATATCTGCAAACATTTTTGGTTTAGATTTGAGAATTAAATATTTTCCTAACAATTATGACTCAATAAATCTAATACCCAAAGGGATTTTCAGGGTTGCTCATGCAGGCGATAGAGCAGACTTCCTCGGCACCGTCCATAATGGAGCATGCTGAATAATTTAGAGTTTGGATATTGATATCACTGCAGATTGGTTCTGAGGCCTGGCATTGCATCACTCTGTCAAGGTCCTGTGGCATTGCTTCCTCAGGCAAATTTTGCATGCCTATGGGTATCACTTGCAAGAAAGCATAATTTTACCTGTGTTGCTACACCAAGCAAGAATCAGTGGCATTGCCTAACATGCTCAATCACATTCAGTCAAATAGCAAGTTCAGCAATGGAGTGGATGTTGGATAAGGAATTGAATTTAATATTATATATATATTTTTTTTTTCAATGGTGAATACAACGACTTTTTTAAATCTTGAATATGTACATATAATTTGATGATCTTTTCTATATTTTTAAATGTACCTTTGAAATGCAGGTTTTTTAGGTCAGGGGTATTATTTTCACACATGAAACTTTGTTCCAAACAGTTTTTTTCATCATTATTTGCACACATGAAACTTAGTGAGGCAAGAGAGGCAGTGCTAAGGTCTGTTGGAAGCCCAACCCTAACTTGAACACCTTAAGTTTGAAAAACTGGATGTGTGTTTCAGCAAGATGAAGCTACAGCGCACACACAGCTCAAAGATTATTGGAAGTCTTGAGGAAAATGTTTCCGGATGAGGTGATCTCTTTGTGTGGTGATGTTGTATGGCTGGCGTGTTCCCCTGACCATGCCATTTGTGATTGTTTTCTGTGGGGTTACCTTAAATCATAAGTGTATGTTTGTCAAACCAAATCCCTTGAAGCCATTAAGGTTATTATTCAGCAGGAGGTAGCCACTGTTCCACCCTATATGACCTATCAAGCCATGGCAGCCTTCCGAAATCGACTCCAAGTGTTTATATACAATGCCAGACACTATTTGGAAAATTTTTTCTTTAATAAATGATGTATAAAATATGTATAAAAGTTTCGTGTGTGAAATGAAATGTGGGTGTGTGTAGATACATATAAGGTAGCTTCACTGAAAGTTAGGATAATATAGAAGGCCAGATAAAGTGGCTAAGATCATTTACTATTTTTTTTAAGGTTAGTCATATGACTCAAGAATATATTTCACCATGTGTGGTGGATTATTAATTATTTCAAGTGAAAATGAAAATGGATTCTAATGGACTGTATATTTTTATACTGGAGCCGATCTTAAGCTTGGGTTCATGCTTGTATGGAGTTTTTCATGTTCTCCTTGTGTTTACATGGGCTTCCTCTCACAGTCTAAAACATGCAGGTGGAGTGAAGGCGCTAACTTGCCACAAGTTTTGTACATTTCTAAATGTCTATATGTGTTCAATGATCTGAGATTGACTAGCATTTCATCCGGGGGGTGAATTCTCCTGCCTTGTGCCCAGTGTCTCCTGGATAACCTCAGGAACCACCACTATTAACCAGGACAAAACAGTTACCGAAGATAAATAAATTACTATAAAACTACTAAGTTAAATATAGGTTTTACAGATCCTTTTTTTCTTCTCATTTTCATATCTGCTTTTTCCTTAATTAGGGTGGTGCTGGGATGCTGGAGCACACGCCAACCCTGAACAGTTCACCAGACCACTGCAAGGTCAACAGAGATCCATTCACACTCACTTTCACACCTAGGGGCAACTGAGAGTACCCAAATAGCCTAATGCGCCTGGAGAAAACCTACTCAAGCATGGGAAGAGCATGCATATTCCACACAAAAATGCCCTCACTGGGCACAGGCTTGAACCCAGGACCTTCTTGCTGTGAGATGGAAGTGCTAACTACTATGCTACTGTACTGCAGGTTTTGCATATCAGATCATAAATATGTTTACAAATAGACATTACAGTTGTTGTTTGGTTACACATACAAGCAAACCTTTATTAAATACAGTATGTTTAGTTTAGTGTACCCAGTCTTTATATACTGTAGGGTATTGTTTAATCTGTTATAAGCAACACTTTAGCAATTCCAGTGTTAAATGGACTATAAAATGAATAAAACCAGTCTTGTTTTGGCTGTATGACACTAAATTCAAGGTAAGTTCACCTTAATTATTCATTTGAATGACTTAACGACTTAATCCTATTAGGGTCATTGGGATGCTGAAGCCTGTCTCAGTCTACACTGGGTACACACTGAACAGTTCGCCTGGACCATCACAGGACAATACACAAACAACTATTCACACCCACACGTAGGAACAATTTGGAACACCTAATTAGCCTAATGTGCATGTCTTTGGACTGTGGGAGGAAACCGGTTTACCCGGAGGAAACCCACACAAACATTGGAAGAACATGAAAACTCCACACAGAAACGTCTTCACCGAGCCCGACACTCAAACTGAGGAGCTTCTTGCTGTAAGGCAGACATGCTAACCACTATGGCAGAGTACCTCCGGTAAGTTCACAGCATGTGAAATTGTGATTGAGTGAACATTAGTATTTTTTTGTACATTTTAGTGTATACCGTTTGTGTTTATGTAAATTCAACATGATAATCTGATTAGTAATCTGATTTAGGCCATTACATATCAAGATAATCATCTCTGTTGCTGATAATTTAGCACAAGGATAAGGAGTTTTAAACATTATAAGATTTTATTTATGATGAAAGATACTAGGCTAGTTATATAGAACAGCCTAATGTGTGTATAAACCTTAATCATAGCAGGTGTGAAGTTATTACATGTAGTTTAAAATTAAATTGACGTGCGGGTGGCATGGTGGGACAATGGTTAGTACGTCCACCTCGCCGCAAGAAGGTGCTGGGTTCGAGTCCAGAGTGGACATTTCTGTTTGGAGTTTGCATGTTCTCTCTGCGTTTGCTCCAAAATGCCCCTTGGTGTGAGTGTGACTGGTTGAGTGTATGCTGGTCCTGTGCTGTTATGGTGAGCTTTTCAGGGTGTTCCCCACATTAGGTATAGCCTCTCCACACAACTAGTAGGAGTTTGTAGTTCGGAAAATGAGTGAATGAGTGAGAGGATCTGTTTAAAAAGTACATATTTTTCTTTAAATATAATTCTGAAGGTCATGTTCTCCCCTTTGGTATAAAAATGTGGACGTGTAGTCCTTTCACACCCTCGCTTCTTTTGGACCTATTGAGGACATCCTGTCTCTTGAAAGGTCAGAGGTCATTTTCACACCACTAAAGCACAGTGCAATTAGCGAGACATCCCTCAGCACTTACACACTCGTACACACACACACATAATCCTATATTTCTATCTTTGTGGGGATCTTCACTGACATTATACATTCTCTAACCCATTAACTTTAACTATCACAACTAAATGCCTAACCCAGACCTTTACCCTGACCCTAACCTGACCCTTATTCTAACCCTAAAACCAAGCCTTAATCCTCAAAATATACTTTAAATATATGAGGACCAGTCAAAATATCCTTACTTCCCAAAAATGTCCTTAATTTGTTTGTTAAAAATTTATTTTAGTTGTCAATATGTAGCAAGTACAAGTACACACACTAACACACACACACATCACAATTAATCAATACTGCGACCTCAGCAAATCATTTATACTCTGTAAATAATAAATGATGCTTTTCCAGTCAGATTGATTAATAATACATGCACCCTGAACAGCCGGAGCACTCACACACTCTGGTTCTTGTCATATGTAACGTGACAGAAACCTAAGAAATGATAGCGTGGATGTGTTTTTGTAAGCAACTTATACTTTAGGTGTCTTTCTACCAAGTCACTAAACACCACCTCTGGTAAATAATAATAATAATATAATGTTTATGGCCCTGCCTAAAAGCAGAGCTTTGAAAAAATGAAGGTTTCAGTGTGTATTCGTTTTGATGATGCCATTGATGGCGCAATGTTGTTATGACCGTCCCCTCCCCAAAGTTTTGATGAAAGTGTTACACGATTACTTTAATGGAAGCCCAATATCACCACAGGGTGGAGAGATGTATAGGTTCACTTGCTTGAGCACATTATACATGTCAGAAACGTCATGTGCTTTTTCAGTGTGATTGGGTTGAAAGCCTTTATGTTCAATGCATTGCACGGCAGTTTTTTAGAGTACCTTATTTTGCCAGCTAAAAAAATTTAAATACCTACTGCATATGGCATAGGATTCTGTTCACGGTGTTTAAAAAAGTGTATTTTACCTTACGGCTTGAAACAAGTAACAGTTTGGATACTCCACCCTTGTCGCTTTCTCTTCCATGTCATGTCTTCTTAGGTATAAAGCACGAGCGAGGGTGAGCTCCCTCTCTAGGCTGCCTCTGGCCGTAGTGCACTGGAGAACTTTACAGTGCCGTGGGGATGAAGTTGATTTGCTGCAGTGCCCTCGAACGGGATGGAACGGAGGAGAGTGCGCTAACCAACAGGCCGCTGCTGTCACCTGCATTCCAGTGGAAGGTACATATACACACACGTGCAGTTTTACTATCTTTGTGAAGACCTTGGTAATTATTGTTGCTAATTACTGCTGAATATAACTCGAACTGCAACTCATCACTCGCCAGTAAAGAGACTTAAAAATATGTGTGGGGACCAGCCAGATATCAGGTATTTCTATACGTGTGGGGACGGTTGGAATAAAAAGGCCAACACATGCACTGCTGTAAAAATAACTAAGATCTGTGTGTGTTTGTGTGTAGCTGAATCGTTCGTGTCCGTGCGTCTTTCTGGAGGAGCAAGCGCATATGAAGGCCGAGTGGAAGTGTATCACGCGGGACAGTGGGGCACAGTGTGTGATGACCAGTGGGACAATAGTGATGCTGAAGTGGTGTGCAGACAGCTGGGTCTGGGGTAAACCACATACACACACACACATCATCCGCAATATGCTATATGTGTGTGTGCACAATTTACTTTTAGGTTGCCAGTGTCAAGAGTTCCTTTCTTGACACATGAATACCACACAAAACACCTCACCAGGCTTATTGCTTCATTGCCTTGGGCAGGCTAAAGCATTTCAAGGGTCTCAGTAGAAACAGAATTGTAGAAATTCACTGTGCACGCATGTGTGTGCACGTGGTTGTGTGTGTACTGTCAATTATTCAATTGTCTATTTTTTTAGGGTTTAGGTATTACATTGAATTTGATTTAATCCTCTCCCTATTCTTTTTTAGATTACTTTGTGTTCTGCAGTTTTATTTCAAAAGATATGGCAACCGGAACGGTTAATCTGTGGTAATATAGGGAGGCATGTGGTCTGTGGTCCCTATAGTTTTTCTTAGGAGGACCAGCTGCCAAGTACCTGTTTCTAGCTCTTTTGTGGTCAGTTACAGTAAATAAAACAACAACAACAAAAAATAAAAACCAAGAAAAGAGTACATGGGTCACATCATGCCTAACTTTACTTGAATAAACCCTATACATAACATATAATGCTGGATCTACAGTTTTAATGAAGTAGTACAGTGTTAAAAAATTGTTAGTATTCTTGATTGGATTATTTATGACACTTGCTTAAAAAATACTTGGCTGGCATTGTGATATGGGCGATAATAGATGGAATTTGGTTCTGATATTATAAATAGAAAAGAAATCCACTTTGGAAATTTTTTTTTTTAATCATAGTTATTCAATTAGGGGCAATTTTAATTAATTAGTTTGTTATTCTAATTCATTCATTCATTCATTTTCTGAACTGCTTATTCCTAATTAGGGTCGCAGGGAGGCTGGCGCCCATCTCAGCCGA
>JBCNYG010000022.1:43212239-43251136 GCA_039654305.1 Porochilus rendahli | reverse complement strand
TAGTTATATAGAACAGCCTAATGTGTGTATAAACCTTAATCATAGCAGGTGTGAAGTTATTACATGTAGTTTAAAATCAAATTGACGTGCGGGTGGCATGGTGGGAAAATGGTTAGTACGTCCACCTCACCGCAAGAAGGTGCTGGGTTCGAGTCCAGAGTGGACATTTCTGTTTGGAGTTTGCATGGTTTTCCGGTGTTTGCATGGGTTTATTCCTGGTACTCCGGTTTCCTCCCACTGTTCAAAGATATTAACATTAGGCTAATTGGCTGTTCCAAATTTTCCGTAGGTGTGAGTGTGAATGGTTGTGTGTGGTTTCAATTCAATTCTATTCAGTTTTTTTTTTTTTGTATAGCCCTTTTTACAATTGAAATTGCCATAAACCAGCTTTACATAGTAAAGTATTTAAACATTTTTCTACAACCCTACACATCCCTAATGAGCAAGCCCGTGCCAAGAGTGGCTAGGCAAATCTCCCTCATTCGACAAGGAAGAAACCTTGAGAGGAACCAGGTTCAAAAAGGAAACCCATCCTCATTTTGGGTGAACCATAAAAATACAAATCATATAAAACACACTGCATTACATTCCATCATGTAGTCCGGTTGGTTATACCACAACTGTAAGTCCTAAATTATTGTACCAAAAAAGTTGATATCACCTGCAGTGAAATGTCGTCTTCACAGTCACTGAGTGCAGATCTAAGCCCATATGGATCTTCATCAGCACGAGCGAGGGGCTTCCAAGATGAGAACTCCAGCCAGCTTCAGCACACCAGGAGAGACCACAGGACTCACAAGGCAGGAGGATCATGAGGATCAGGATCACCGGCATCACAGAAGTAGCCTGTGTACCTCAGCAAAAACAGAGAGAGAGAGAGAGAAAGAGAGAGAGAGACTGTTGTTGGAGGTTTAATGGTATAAGAAAAGTTTATTAGTGCTGGGTGCAAGCAGGGACTCCGGTATGACTTACTATGGCAGCATAACTAAAAAGAGAGGAAACCAGAAGGTATATGTGTGTGTTACCCCGTGATGGTCTGGTGTACCCCACTTCCGCCCAGTGTCGGCTCCTAAAAGTAGGATTAAGCGCTTCGGCAGATGAGTGCGTGTGTAAATGCCCCGTACAGATTGTCACTTGGAACTTCAAAAGGACATTAATTGGGTTGTTAAACAATATAAATAATAAATTAAATAATTCAAAAGGTGGAGGTTTTTAATAGTGTAGGCTGGATTGTGACTCCCACTCCCACTTCGCATCATCACTGGGTGCAGCTGGGTTGGAACCTAGCTCTCATTTCTGCTGTGGCCGTATCCCAATTCTCCATTCTTCCTTCAACCCGCTCCTCCCTCCATCCCTCCTTCTCTCCTCCTTCTCTCCCTCCCTCCCTTCCCCTCTCATCAGATCTGCACACCCTGCACACACTCCGCATGACACCGCCGCGGAAGTGGCCGGCATCAGCAATGGTATGTAGCTGCGTGCACTTTCTATCTGCACTTTCTTACTGGGTAGCACTTGCTGTGATGTAGTATCTCTCTCTCTCTCTCTCTCTCTCTCTCTCTCTCCGTTTCTCGGAAACCGTCCGACCACTGAAGCAATGACATCGGCTGTGTATCGTCCGGTGATCGCATTTTAGTGACGTTCTCAGTCCTGAAGTAAGAATGAAGTGATTAACCCTTCAGCCCGTCTGTTAGATTCACGCAGACGCGCACATCGCAGTCCTCCCGTCGCTTTATCCAAACTAAGTGGATTAATTTAGGATCGCTTGGCCAGCTGACTACATGATCCAAGTTCAGGTTCAAAGACACAGTTGTATAAAGAGTGAATAATGTTAGACACGCTGCCTCGCTTTCCCAGAGACTTGTAGGAGTTTGTGTTAAGTGGTTATTCTGTATGTTGTTAAGAGCTTCACCGGCTCCTGACTCAAACAGCCTGAATGACGCACTAATGCAGCAAGACGCAGAGACTCAACACAGATTTAAGGTAGGCTATTTCATTTATCTAGTGCTGCTAGGATGTAGGATATTTAAGCTATGCTATAGGTAAAACAAATTTGTTCATTATTCCTGCAAATACATAAATAAATAGCCTGTAGACCACAATGTAACATCTCAGTGGAATATTGATGGGAGGATGAAAGTGCGCATGGAAGATCCTGGAACAGGATCGATTCCTGTTCATGTCGCATAAATGCATGAGAGAATTTCTTTCTTTTTTAAAAAAAAATAATAATTCCACGTATTGATTAGGTGGTCAGTGACTCAGCGTAAATCGTCCCCCATATGCTTCCTCACATGCCTGTGTCGCAACATTTAATCCATAAGAGAGAGAGAGAGAGAGAGAGAGAGAGAGAGAGAGATGCCAACAGATGACTGCTGTTTTGATTTTTTTTAATTATCTAGTTTAAATAAAACTTCAGCTTGTGCTTTCATCCTATGAGAGAAATCTCTCATAACATAAGTAAAATCTTAATGCATATTACAATACTCATTTAGATGATCACTTAACCTGTTCTCAGTGAGTAACATGGTGTTAATCAAATGTCTCACATTTCATTGTTCATGGTGCCACATGAAGTATTGGCAATGCCAGAAATATTTCACAAGGGAATACCGGCTCACATCAGCACTGTGATGGAGGCTTAGTCACTGTTTCACTGCTCCCACTTACTGTACATAGTGGCTAGGCAACGGCACTGCAAAAGCCTGTCAGTTATACTGACCTGAGAGCGGAGTTGGATCAAGGTTAAGACGCTGTAAGTAGGAAATCTGTTTGGGAGTGAGCAGAAATACCCATCCAGAAATCAAGCTTTCAGATAGCATACTTAACTTGCTAAATGATAGACTGACTGCATGTGTCAATCTATATAAATGTCAACACTGCTCCATTCCTTCCATTCAGTTCAGTTCAGTATCCTCTATAAAAGAAGTGAGTGTCTACCCTTTGTCTCAAACCCATCTGCTCACTGCTAGTTAGTGCCAGACTGGTGACAAAGGGTCTGGGAGCTTGGGAGCTTGTGGACTGGGCTAGGAGGAACTCTGGAGTATTTTTGGGCCACCTCAGTGTACTTCATGATCCAGCCAGACAGCGTAGCTAAATCCTGAACTCTAAGCTCAGCAGGTCTTTTTCAAGTTGGGATGACCTGCATTTGAATTTCTGCTTGTCATCGTTGTCCTGTATCCAGTGCATCATGTTTGTCTGTTCTGATAGATCAGCTTCATGTCCTGTTACACTTTGTGATAAAGTTAACATGACAGGCAGAAAAGACCCTGAAGGGCATGTCTGTGTTAAAATGGGACACGAGGGGAACAGGCAGACAGGGACAGTCAGAGGCCTGGCTCTACTGAGTCATTCATTCTGCTTGTTCTACTTACAGCTGGGGGAAATCGAGGACATAACATGACCTCTTTGCCAACACTTACATTATGTTAGCAACTGCATCTCTGTGATTATTGCTTAATCCGCATTAGGAGCGCCTTGTTGTGGCACTCTTTGGGGGATTAATGAGCTTAAAGGTGCTTCACCTGACAGACACCTATATGGAATTTTACGTGTATAATACCAATGCCTGATAGGATCATAAAAAACCTGGAAAAGTTACATCCCCAGTATTTGGGCTGATGAAGACATGACCAACTATCAACTATTCATCAAGTATTTATGTTTATTAGTGGAAACAATATAGAAAGTGCCATTCTCTAACAGCTTTGCTATCATGTCTGTAGGTAGGTTTCTCTTTATAACATTTTAAATGATCTGAGGAGTTATTACAAAAAGTTTACTTGAGGAAAAGTGTCCTTAGGGAGAATGCATGCTGTCATTGAGGTGCTGGAGTGATCTGATGTGTTGTGTCAGGGTTTCATTTGCTGTGAGAGACGCTGAGACCCTTTGGGCACAGTGAGGTGAAAACATCTCTCTCTCTCTTTCTCAGCCTCTCTCTGTCTCTGTAACCCCCTCTCTTTCATCGCTGCCTCCCCCCTTTTCCCTTTTTCCTTTATTCTCTCTCGTTTTCCAAGCAATCATATCTTTGTCCTTCTCTATTACACACATCAAATAATTTTGTCTTTCATCCCCGTTAGTGGGCGACTGTGTTGGTGGGAGATTGCACAAACATTGGCATGAGAGCTGAACACCAGTATTAGTCTGTTGTATGAGGGCGTCTCTCCTGCACTAAGCACTGCAGCACTGTGCAGTGAGGACCACTCCCACTGTATGACTGGGTATTATTGTTACATCTCAGCTGTTTATGAAGGCATACAATTTACCATACAGAGACCTGCACCATTTAGTCATTAGTACTGGAATCTATCCAGCGCAGTTTATATAATATTCCAAGGTATGTATGGTTGTTTTGTATCAAAATCCTTTCTGCATAATTAATCCATGTTTCATTTCTATGTTCATTATTATTATTTTTACTGAAATGAGAAAAGAGAATTCTAGGTTTCTGAGTTCTGTTTTTTTCTTGCCAAAGTAAAAAAAAAATTGGATGCCTAAAAACATATCTGCTGTATAAACCATCTTTTGCCTTTAATATATGAGTTCAAATCTTAAAAAAAAAAAAATTAAAATGGGTCAATTCCCCTTTAAGACTCATGCATAGGCTCATACAGGGTATATTTTTTAATTAATAATACATGGCTGCCTACTTCAAGTGCTCTTGAGCAGAATCCTCAAACAAAGTGCTATTTTCCTAATAATTTTATTAAGTAATGCAGCCTTTTAAACTAAACCAACATGGATTTGTCTATAGGATCTGAAAATAGCAATTCAGTACTATCCTTACTGATGCACAGCATGTTAACAGATGCTTAAAAGCTTATGTTGTTGAAATATTTGTCAGTTCATTTAACCTATGAATACCAATAAAGTCCAACAATTAAGATATTAGTTTTTATGAAAAAATGCAAAGCATATAAAGCAGTCTAAAGAAGAGTTATTACATTTACATTTTGTCTGGAGCTTTTATATATTTGAAAATAATTCAGCTAAAAATAATGAATGTAAAATTATGTATTAGGTTATGAAATGTTTGGCTTGCAGTATGTTATATATATATTTAATCATATGGAATATACTGTACATATATGTATTTTCCTTTTTACAGCCAATAAGGAATATATTACCATGTAAGTTTCATATGAAGCAACGCAATAAAGTAGCCAAATTTGTTGACTCCTAATTTGGACTTCAATATATTGTAAGAGTTAGAGTTTAATGTAAGCTCCTGATGCTGGTTTTTAAATCCAAACCAAGGAATTATTTACTTCCTCTTTCACTCCAAGATACTGCCTCCAACTTTTCTTCTTTTGTTCTTAGGAGTTTTTAACAATAGACTGTGCATAAAGAATAAATATAAAAACCTCTGAGAATAATAAAAAATGTGAGGGAATTTGATTGGGCTAATGCCTATGAGCTCATCTTTGTCTTTGGTTGACTCTGGAGTTTTTGTCTCTAAGAAACAATGGTACAGTACCAAGTATGCTCTTCTTTGTGCACTTCATTTTGTTCATTGTGCGTTGTCCTTCACTTATCTTGTTGATATCCATAGTTATCTTTCCTGTCTGTTGGCACAGATATTCATGGCACAAGGTTCGGTACAACAGTGAAATGAACATATAGGCTTTATTAATGCCTGTATTAATGGCCGAATTGATCAGTGCTGCCAAATGACAAGACTAGATTTACATTAAGAGTACTAGAACAGCTCCCTAGTGGCACATCGACAAGGTATCTGACTATGAATCTGGAGATCAGGTTGATGCTGAAGTCATCCATGACGGATTCTTAGTCCATGGGAACTAATTGGCCTCGCTCTCACAGGAGGGAGGGGTGGCATATGCTCACTTTCCTGTCACTCACAGCAATCACCAGCAAATCATGGGCGTCTGTGAGCTCTTTCGTTTGAAGGGGGTGTAGTGCTTTCCCTCCGAGTGCGTCACCTCCAAATATGCATGCACAGCAGTTGATAAAGAGGTGGCAGCATAACGTCATGGTAGGGTTGGTGGTAGTCATGTGATAAGGAAGGTAACACTTTGCTTTGCTGTGTTGTCAAATACTGGCTAATTATATAACTTATATTATATTAACTTAAATCTAAATCAGGTGGAGTTAAAAAAAAGAATTATTGCTCCGTCTGTCTTTTGTAATACTACTCTAGATCACGACTGAATAGCAGTCTAGTGAAAGTGAAATTACAATAAGCCCCTTTCTCTATAAACATAATGTGTCCAGATTGTAGGAACATCCAGACAGCAGTCTAAACAGTGAAGAATCAAAATTGCACATATGACATTATGCCATCAGGTAATGCTACGAGAAGCCATTGTATCATTGCATCACATCAGATGAGGTGATTTCATTCCCAACTTCCATAGGCCTCTTCCTCTGGGGTGATTATATCTGGAGCAAACTATCTGGAGCAGTGCAGTGGCTTAGTATGTGTTCTGTCACTGTTCTGTTGGAGCTTATTTTAACATAGTGCTCCCATTTTGAGTGCTCATGAGTGGATATTTATATCAAACAGGTCAACTGAGGTAGGACTGCAGTGCAATTATTATGATGTGCTATAGAAACAGTGATATTGTGGAAGCACTGAAGAATATGTTCATTTGACACAGCAGCATTGAAATGTTCGTCTATAATGGCATTAGTTAAGTATTCCTCACAAGTATAACCTACTCCCAAGTGGAAGACATAGATGAACATATGGTTTGTGTAAGAACTATATATTTTTTTATATATATATACTATTCAAAGCCACTAGGCTCCATCAGTGTACTGCTCTTTGAAATACTGAAACCAGGATGAGTCCCTAGAAGTAAAACTAACTCAGGCGTTATGTTTATAAGTACGTGTTTCTCACAGAGGGCTATATGGTGGTGTAGAGGTTAGCATGTCCGGCTCACAGCAAGAAGGTCCTGGGTTCGATTCCCGGTCTCAGGCGTTTTTGTGTGAGGTTTGCATGCTGTCCCTATGTTTGCGTGGGTTTCCTTTGGGGACTCCGGTTTCCTCCCACGGTCCAAAAACATGCACAGTAGGCTAATTGGCTGTTCCAAACTGCCCCAAGTTGATGTGAGAATGGTTGTGTCTGTGTTGGCTCTGTGATGGTATGGCAAGCTGTTCAGGGTGTACCCCGCCTTCTCCCAGATCCAGTCTCCCCACAAACCTAATTGGATTAAGCGGTTCAACAAATACGTGAGTGAGTGTTTAAAAAATCAATACTCCTTTAACTGTAGCAATAAAATCACCGCTATAAGCATACAAACTTCAAAGATATTTTAAAGTTTTTATGAAGGTTTGAAGTATCAATTATATTTTCAAAGAAGTGTTAAAACAAATTGTCACATCTATAATTAAGGTAGACAGCGGATGTTTTTAGAGACCGGGTTTTGATTTTTAAAACTGCTTTGTCATTGAAGGCTGGCAACAAATCTGAAAATGAAGGCATGTCTGGGCAGAGGGCAGCTGAGAAACCATCTGTAGTCATTCTGCTGTATTTCTGTGAAGATACAGTTTAATTGAATTTAATTAAGACATTTTAAAACTACAAAATACCTAACTTCGTTTATATCAGTAGAGAAAAAGCCACCATAATGAATTCTGGCATTTGACACCTACTGTAATTTTTCATCGTATTATTCATTTATTTGTCGTTCTTAACTCTCTATTAAGTAGGTAAACTAAAGGCAGGGTAACTTGAGATACTTATTATGATCACAGGACATTTATTCTCTTGGAGTTTCTGGAGAATATGCTGACTGATTTAATCTTTATTTTTATGCTGCTGCTGCCACTGGTACTTTTGATTTAACAAACAAGTACTTCCATAAATCTTCTTATCACTGAAGAATAATATGCTAACTAACTAGTAAAGGCAATGGTCCAATGTAAAGTGACAGTGTTTCATTAAAGGCGGCAAAGTGGCGTAGTGGTTAGCATTTTTTCTCACACCAAGAACGTCATGGGTTCGAGCCCCTTGTCCGGCAAAGGTGTTTCTGTGTGGAGTTTGCATGTTCTCTTCATGCTTGTGTGGGTTTCCTACAGGTACTTCGGTTTCCTCCCACAGTACACAGACATGAATAATAGATTAATTGTCTGTTTTAAATTGCCCTTTGGTGTCAGTGTGAATGTGAATGGTTTATAAAAAAGATTAAACTGTTTACCAGACTGGCTCAGTAGCATAATGGCTAGCACTAACTTCAAAGCAAAAAGATCCTGTATTCATGCCCCATTCCTGGCAAAAACATTTCTGTGTGGAGTTTGCATGTTCCCCCTATACTATACTATATATAGGTGTTCCAGGATGGGCTCCAGCTTTCCTGAAAACCTAGTCAAGGATTAAGCGATTTGGAAATTTTAATTTAATGAAATTGTTTCCCCTGAATTGGTGCTACCCCCAAAATGCAACAGATTACATAATTTTATTGTTACATGTTGCATGCATTTTGTTTGACAGTGCATGTTACATGTACATATGTTTAAAGTTACGTGGTGTAGTTTTCCTTTACTTTTTAGGAGTGCATAATACACAATGTTTTTAACAGTATCTATGACTGAATGTGGCACGGTGGTATAACGGTTAGCTTGCCTCACAGCAAGAAGGTCTTGGGTTCAGGTCCAAGACTTGGGCATTTCTGTGTTGAGTTTGCATGTTCTCTTCTGCACATTAGGCTAATTTGCTGTTCTAAATTGCCCTTTGGTGAGAGTGTGAATGGTTTTGTGTTCGTGAGCTGTTTAGAGTGCCCCCCACCTTTGCCTAGTTTTGGCTGGGATAGGCTCCAGCCTCCCTCTGACCCTAATAGGAGCAAGTGGTTCAGCAAATGCGTTAGTGGGCAATAGTTAGACAAAGACCTCAGTTGAATTCTTTGCTATCAGCAGTTTAATGTATGTTTCTTACAGGGCAAAGGACTCTACACCACAGAAGTGATGTTCTGGAAACAGTTGTTTTAGTCAATCCATCAGAAGATACGGTTCTTTCAGAGGTAGAGATTTATTTTACTCATGCTTGAATACTGACTCACTTTAATGGAAACTGTCTACATTCTGTTCAAACACAAACTATATTATTAGATATTTTCTAATATGATCACACAAGTCAAGTATGTATGACGTGCTAAAACACAAAGTCAAAGCTGTTCTTGGCTGTATGTTAAATACCCTTTATACCCTTTGTGTTTCTGTCTTTGTCCTAGATCCGGTCTCTTGTGTCTGACCCAGCTGTGCACAAACTACTGGTCCTGAGTGGGCAGAACTCGGACCAAGGTGACCTGGTTCTTCAAACTGGGGTGTTTACTCATCAAGCTGTCTCACGTGTCTTGGCTGATCCCGGGGTAAGTTAGAGACATTTTAACGTTCAGTCTGCATTTATATCGAATTCATCAATCAACTGAAATGTACTGCAGTTTCTGTCATGAATACACTTTTAAACCCATTTATTAGGTGCTCATATTGTGCAACAAATCCATCAATACATAAGTGCACTGTCTGTAGTCCATCTGTTGTTGTAATTAAGGGCATTTTCACAGTCTCTTAGAGCAATCAGTCCCAAAGGGGCCAAAAATAAAGGTTTTTAATTTGCTAGTTTTTTTAAGTAGTAATTAACTTAAATGTTCAAATTTATAAAAGCTTTTAAAATTTTGGCTGTAATGTCATTTTCTTGGAAGTCATGGCCTTTGAAAGTATGCATGTCCTAAACAATAAAATTTATTTAAAAACTATCATTGTCAATAGTACGTAAGTAGAAAGTTAAAACCAGTTAAATTTTTCAATTAAATTTTAATAATATTATTTTAATACAATATTAAAATGTCTGATCTATTGCAAGTGAAGTTCAACTGGAGTTTGAGAACGAGAAAAAATATTTCAGATTTTGATTTTCACTTTTGGACACATATTCACATGCTAGTGCAAGCAACACTTCAGAATCTGGTTCAGATATGTTTTGTTCTAAAGTTACAGACCTAGACGTACTTTATAAAAAGTGCATCTGATTGAAAAGTGATACATTTGTTATTATCACAAGAGATAGAAAAGTCGGAGTGGACATTTTGGATGGACACTTCCTCGCATGTATTCAGATCTGCCGTGTGGAGAACAAATCGGGGATATTGCCACCAATGCATGATTTAGTTTAAATGACATATGCCTACCTAATTTTGAATGGAAAAATTTTCATGACAAACATCCTCCTTTGAAAATCATTTTTTAAAGTGCGAAATTTTCCACCTCCAAATTTGTCCAAAATGTACCTTCTGTGTATATTTTCAAGACAAGCTGATACTTTTTGTTAATTTTTTTTAAGGTACTCCATACTATTGTGTATTTATTCATAAATGGAATTTTACATAATATGTACAGATGTTGGAACAATAACCCTCATTTTATGTAACCCCAGTGCTCTAGAAGACTGTGAATAGACTCTTAATGCAAAAGACAGTCATGTATCCAAATCATTTTGGTGGATGATGCCTACATGATAGTAATGTATAAGGGGTTGTCCTGGTAAAGCAGTATTGTTGGTATTCTCAAACACTCCCTACCTTTACTGGCTCCTTTGCTGGTGTCCTCTCTATGTGTACAGTATGTGTATAGTGTATCTTTTCTGTATATAATTTACTGTATGGTAATCCTTTAAACCATAATCAGTGGTTAATTTCTGACCACAGGACAGATGTTAACTGGATATATTTTCCTCAATGCAGCAGTGATATTGAGTTGTCTATTAGACCAAAGCATCATTGCCGTATCTGATATATCACATATCGTATTTACCACAGCATGCACTACCCTTTCGCTGTTACTGCTGTGCTGAGAGTGGTCCAGCAATAAATATATATTAACGCTAGGATAGTTGAAATATTTTTTATTATATTAGCTGCACCTAAATTGAAAGTGTACTTGATAAAATGACCAATAAGGTAGCTAGAACAAAATGAACAGTCAATTATTAATGGCAATTTGAAACTTTTCAAAATACATTTAGCCAATAAGGTGAGAGCTAAATAGAAGAAACCCTTACAATTCCCAATACCCATCTGAATGCCACAAAAATATGCACAATCACTGAGCCAGACCACATATAAGGCAACAACTGAGCCTGTGGACATGTTTGGTCAGTGTACAATTCTGTAATATGACTGATTCAGATTGTAGAACTGATCATCAAACTATTTCTTACTGATCTCTATTAAAATGTAGGTTGTTAACCTGCTGGAAAAAGCAGTCCAAGGGCAGCGGGCAACACTCACTGTCTCTTGCCGGGCTGAAGCAGGTTGGACATCACTGGGACAGCATTTGAAGGGCATCATGGATTTCAAATTGAATCCAGAGTCCATACTTCCCAAAATGGAAGGTGTCACAGAGTTCACAGAATACGTTTCTGAGACTGTAGATGTCCCATCTCCGTTTGATCTACTTGAGCCTCCCACATCTGGAGGATTCCTTAAGCTGTCTAAACCTTGCTGCTACATCTTTCCTGGTGGTAGAGGAGACTCTGCTCTGTTTGCAGTCAATGGCTTCAATATACTGATTGACGGTGGCTCTGAGAGAAGGTCATGCTTCTGGAAGCTTGTCAGACACTTGGATCGTATTGATTCCATTCTTCTCACCCACATTGGTGCTGATAACCTCCCTGGTATAAATGGACTGCTTCAAAGGAAGATAGCAGAACAAGAGGAAGAGCAATCACAAGGCTCGACTACCTACAGTGACTGGATGAAGAACCTCATCTCACCAGAACTTGGAGTTGTATTCTTCAATGTACCAGAAAAGCTGCGCACGTCTGAATCAAACTTAAAAGTCAAGCGTAGTATTGAAGAGGCCTCTCTGACATTGCAGTACCTTGACAAGCTTGGAATGACACCTGAACCTCTTTTCCGAGTAGTAAGTAACACAATAGAACCTATCACCCTTTTTCACAAAATGGGTGTAGGCAGGTTAGAAATGTTTGTTCTCAACCCTGTGAAAGACAGTAAGGAAATGCAGTTTCTTATGCAGAAGTGGGCTGGTAACAGCAAAGCAAAAACGGGTATTATTCTTCCCAGTGGAAAGGAAGGAGAAATATCTGTGCCGTACTTAACTTCTATCACAGCTCTTGTGGTGTGGCTTCCTGCCAGTCCAACAGAGAAGATTGTTAGAGTTCTTTTCCCTGGCAATGCTCCACAGAACAAAATTTTTGAGGGGCTCGAAAAGCTCAAACACCTAGACTTTTTACGATATCCAGTGGCTACACAGAAGGACATTGCTTCAGGGGTCTCACCCTCTGTTGTAAAACAGCAAAAATTAAAGCAAAGGGCTGAGAGCAAAGAAAGCCTCAAGTCATCTCCCAAGGCACACACACCCACCAAGATTAAAGAAGTAAAGAAGGAACCTGAAGAAGAAGAAACATCCATTCTTGAGACAAAGACTGAAACTGTCAAAGAAATCAAAGAGGAGAAGAAAGTGGAGAAAAAACTCACCCGGCCACTCAAACCAAAAACTGAGGTAACAGAGAAGAAAAAGTTATTAAAGGAGAAATCAATTAAAAAACATTCCAAAGAAAGAGCAACAAAAATGGATGAGAAAAAAGACAAGGAAAAGAAAGAGATCAAGAAAGATAAACATGATCTAAAAAAAGACGACTCTGCGAAAAAAGATGAGAAAAAAATTAAAAGCAAAGATGGTTTAAAACCAGAATTGAGGAAAATAACCAAGCCTGATTTAAAACCCTTCACACCAGAAGTCAGAAAGACTCTTCACAAAGCAAAAACTCAAGGAAAACCCAAAACAACTAAGAGCAAGACTGCTAAGGTCGAGGCTATTCCAGAACCCGATTCCAAGAAAGCTGAGCCTAAAATGCAAGAGAATAAGAAAGCAGAGGTTAAGTCTGTTCCATCAACTCCCGAAGATCTGACAAAGGATTTTGAGGAGCTAAGAGAAAAGGATATGCAGATAGATCAATCTGTGGCAGAGGAAATTGCCCATGTACCTGTAAAAATATCAGCAGAAGAAGAACTTGGACCAATCCCTGACACTGCACCTGAAAAAGAGGAGGTCTTTGATTCTCAGACTGCAAGAGAACCTGAGGAACCAAGTGCTCGGGATAAGGAAGAAGCAACAGCACCAACTGAAATCAAACGAGAACCTGAGAAAACTGTATGTGAGGGTGAGGCACTAGAGGGTGATAAATTTGAAGATGAAGGTACTGCTATAGAAGATGAAGAGGAGGAGGAAGAAGAAGAAGTGCTGACAGTTGAAAAAAAGACAGTAGAAGAGGAAGAGGACATGGGAATAGGGGATGAAGAAGAAGAAGTGATGATTCAGGACACTAAAGACATAGAGGGAGTTGACCGAAAGCATGAAGTTGAGGAAATGGAAAAACACAAAAGCAGGGAAGAGCTCACAGACATAACAAAGATAGAACATGAAGACAAGCAAGCTGAAGATGAGTATGTCATTGAAAAAGCTGAGCTGGAGGAAGCAGAAGATTTGGATGCCATTGCAGATGAAGAAATCAAAGATATCACTGACGAAAAAGTTACAAAAGAATGGGAGTACGAGACAGAAGTGGATACTCAGGTGGCCAAAGAGGAAGAAGTGGCATCTACAGTTCAAGGAGCCGTTGCAGCTGAGAGTTTATCCTATATTCAGGATGAAACCATACCTGGTTACTCAGAAACTGAGCAAACAATCTCAGATGAAGAGATTCACGAGGAAGCAGAGGATAGAATACACCACCTTCAGTATGAAGTCAGCACATATGATGTCTCAGTACCAGATCAACCAGGCTCATTTGATGCAATCCATGGCATGAAGGAAATGCAAGCAATGGGTGATGAGACAGCAAAACCATTTACAGGTATCCACGAACCTGCTATTTCTCTGTACACTAGTATCATTTCTGCACCACTGGCAGAAGAGGAACATGTTTCTTCAGCAACATCCATCACTGAGTATGAAAAAGTGTCCTCCTTTCCAACTTCTGTTACTGAGGATCACTCAGTAGCATCTGTGACAGCACCTCAGACTGAAGATACTAGAAACAGTTCACTAGATCTGGACACAGTAAACATTGTACACCCTGCAACACAAACAGAAGCTACACATGGAAAAGACTACTTACACTCAGCTGGAACTATCTCTCCGACATCTTCCCTGGAAGAGGACAAATGCTTCAAGTCACCTCCTTCAGAGGAATGTCCACCACTTCCTGAGGAGGGGAAAATAGAAGAACTCAAGACCACTGCTCAACATGATGAAGATGAAGAGGATGAGTATGAAGATCAAACACCAAACACTGATATTTCACTAGAAAAACTCCAAGAAGGATATGCTGTGTCCCAGAAACTACAAGAGAGATCCAAAGAAAGTGACAAGCCCAAGAGCCCTGAACCTGCTTCTTTGGACTCCACAATAGACAAAAAGTCGATTTCTTCTCTTGAGTTGGAGGAAAGAGCAGTCTTGCCAGTTAAAGAAGATGTAATTTCTAAAGCAGTACTTTCAGATTTGGGTGGTTTTCCGGAGACCGAAGATCGATGCTTCAGTCCGGACGACAGCACTGTGAAAATGGCCTCTCCCAGTCAATCTGGACCACCTAGTGCCACCCACTCCCCTCTTCATCAGTCACCAGTGGAAGATAAAGCCAAGATGTTTGCTGAACCATTGCTGCAAGAACAGGAGAAACCAGCCTTCACCTCAGAGGTTAAAATTGATGAAAGTGAAAAACTTAGAACACAGAGTGAGAAGGCAGAACAATACCAACCAGACACAATTGCAATAACTGATAAAAAAGAATTACAGCATCAAGAACAGAAGGAAGAGTCTTTCATGAAAGAGGAGGAAAAATTGCAAGATGCAAAGTTGTCCACCACCGTAATACCTCCACTTACAGAAAAGGAAGAGTTATCATTAAGGATGGTAGATTTAGCGGCAGATCAAGACGAAATAAAAAAAGGAGAAGAGACAGGTAGAGATGATGAAGATAAATATCAAGACATTTTTCATGCCAAAACGGTAAAAGGAGGAGAATGCGAGACTCTTGATGATCTTGATCATATTGATCAAACACTTGGGGTTCAAGATGAGAAAAGAGAAAAGGAGAAGGAGCTTTATGAAGATGAGAAAGAAAAGGAAGAGAAACAAGAAGATTATAAGCAAGCGACTCTACCAGAAATAGATAAAGACACAGATGCATCATTTTTAGAAACCAAAGACAAACAGGCAGAAATAGTACAACAGCAAAGTATAATGTCAGCATCAGAGAAAACAGATTTTCTTCCTAAAAAGGATGAAGTGTCTCAAAAGGTGTGTGATAAGACAGAGAGCGACACTAAGCAAGATAAAGAATCTAAAGATAAACATACTGAAGAAATTCAGCTTCAAGTTAGCGAGTCAAAACCAGAAAAGGCTGACTTCCCGATCAAACTGGATCATGAAACAAAAGAGACAGATGTCATTGAACAAGCTCAAGAGTTACCAGTATTACCACATGCACAAATTAAAACATTGGATGAATCTTTGACAAAAGACAGAAAGATGGAGCAACCTGGTGGTTTATTGACATCGACAGAAAAGACAGATAAATTAGATGAGATAAAGGACAAAACATTTGATGTCACTGAAAATGTAACACCGCAGTCCACTTCACAAGATGTCGATGCAACTCATCTAATTATACAAGAGTCTAAAGAAATGGCGAAAGAAGTAATTATGTCTCAAACACCACAATTAACTTTGGAAACAAAAGACATAACCTTTAAAGAAGGTGCGGATGACAGTCATTCCCAGACATTGCAAGAAGACAAAACAAAACTGGAAGAAGAATGCAAAGAAAAGACCAAGCAAGACACATACTCTGAAATACAGCCCCCACCTTCTTGGGGAGACGCTTCTCCAATAACAGATAAACATGTAGCTGAAACTGAGCAAATAATAGAACTAAAAGATACAGTGGCAGAATCAAAGCCAGTTCAAGAACCCAAGGAAGATAAAGCAGAAATACACACTCTGGATGACACACGTGTACCATACAAAATTGAGGAGGACACAACAAAGAAGCCTGTGGATATAAAAATGGATGAATCATTAAAACCTGGCCTTGAATTTGAAGATAAACATATAACAGAAAGCCTGCCTGAGGTCTTGCAGGTATCCTCAGAGCAAAAACATTTACTGGTGAAACAGGAACTGCTGTCTAAACAAAAGGATGAAATTGCACCTCAGCCTAGGTCAGACATAACATGCAAACGTGATGAAGAATCCACAGAGAAACACAAAGAGGAATCCCAATCTATACCTGACCTAGGTTCTGAAAAAACAGAAATAATGTCTATAGCAGACAAATCGGATCAATCTAAAGATGAAAAACCAAGAATATCGGAAGAAAACACAGATAAAGATAAGACTAGGGAAGACATTATGCCAGAAGAATCAGTCCCAGGAGAAGTTGATGTTTCCCCAAAAGCTGATCATGAACCCAAGGACAAAGATAAAGAAGGCGACAAATCCAAAGCCTTTGAACCTGTTACTGAGAAAACTGATGTAGCAGAAGCTCCGTATTCTAAACAGAAAGAAAAGATTCAAATAGATGTTCACATACCCCTGTCCACTTTAGAAAGTACAAGTGTCACTGACAAAGATCCAGAAACTAAAGAGCTACACATAGAAGACAGCAAAGCACAAGGTCTTAAAACATCTTCTCAAAAGACAGATGGCATCTTAAAAGTAAATCAACTTGAAGTACCTTATGAAACAATCTCTTCTAAACCTGAATTGGAATGCAAAGAAAGTCCCATCAAATCACTATCTGAGCCATCTCCGTTATCTGTGTCAGACAAAACAGTTGATTCTAAACTTGATTTACCATTTAAAGAGGAAATTAGAGAGGAGGATGTCCCAAAGTCACTGATCCCAGCACCATTGCCTGAAGAGTCAGAGAAATCAGCTTTAGCAGGAACAAAACGAATTTCAGTGTCAAGCTCAGAGACAGAAGATGTGGAAGATCAGACAGATCTTTCACAACAGCACAAAGATGATGAGCATTTGTCAACATATGAAACAGAGTCCTTCCTATCTGTATCAGAGAAGACAGACATTGGTGCTAAGTTGAATTTAGAGTACAAAGAAAAGTGTCTTGAAGAAATTAAAACTGGAGCTTTATTTTCAGCAACAGAAAAACCGGACAGTGGCATCAAAACATCACTAGGCTCAGAATTTCCAACAAAGTACTCAGATAATGAGGAAAGTACTGAAGAAGATGAAGGAGATGCAGTCTTCATGGGGGGTGCAGGTTCAAGGCCATTATCAGTAGAACCGTGGGTCGCAGAGGAAAGTAAGGAGAGTTTCACTGAACAAATTTCATTTACTGCTTACACTTCAAAAGATGAATCAGCAACTCAGTTTGATGATAAAACAGTAATAAAAGAATTAGCCAAGGTTTTAACAGAGCTGGAGAAAGACAGCAAGGAGACTAAGACCACATCTCTTCCGATAGCTCCGTCAGAACGTATTACTGGACCGTCAACATCTGGGCTAACAACTCCTACATCCTGTCAAGCCAGTATTGAGGAGTTAAAGGAGCCTGAAAAAGTGCCTTTTCCAACAGATATTGTTAAACCCGAGAAGGAAGTACAGCAAGAGATGCAAAGAGAGCAAGAGATAGTTTCTCCAGTGTTAGAAACTTCCATGTCATGTTTGAAAAAAACAGACAGTTTTGAAAAGGCAACTCATGAAAAAGAGAAAATGGTTGACAGCAGCACGTACCAACCAGAAAAATGGAGCTATGAAGCTTCTAAGTATGAGCCTTATGAAAAACCAGTCTCAGAGGATACTGAGGTAAACAGAGAGGACACAGAAAAAATTTCCAAGACAACCCTTGACATAAATATAGGTGACAGTAGAAGGGCTAGTCAGTCATCTCTACAGGGAGCTGCATGCCAGATAGATGAGCAAAGTGATGAAGAACCATTATCATTCAGCAAGGTGGACTATGCCATGTCTTTTTCAGACATGAAGACTAGTGTCCTTAGTGGCCCCAGTACTTGCCCTGAGCAAGACAATAAGGCGAGTTACCAAGAAGAAGAAGTGGCTAGAATAAGAGTAGATGATGAGAAGGGTTCTGAGAGCAAAACCACACATCTAGTTGGATCAAGTACTTTTTCTGCCAGTGAAGTCCAAGAAATATCGGAAAAATTAGAAAGAGAAGAGCAAGAGAAGGAGAAGGAATCTGCCAGAGAGAACACTTCTTCCTGTATTGAAGAACAAAAAGACACTTACTCTGAATTGTCATCAAAATTACTTTGTCCCTCTGGCTCCAGCGTGCCACAACCTGAAAAGTTAGACACTACCAAAGAGAAAGAGAAGGACGTAAAGACAGAAGAAACAATGGTTTCATCACATAAACAGGTCTATGATGATACTATGACATCTCTTCAACCTGAGACTCATTCAGATGTGACTTCCAAACATGGGTTGGTTTCACAAGATCAGACAGTCAGACACTCAAGCTCATATCAGACTGAGAACATACCAGAGAGTCAGGCAGGAACAAGTGAAGATCAGGTGGATATAAAACCAGTAAAGCAAGATTCAGCAGACAGCAAAAAAGACCAGATTTCTTCTGGAAGGCCTACAACACCAGAGAAAATGCCCCTTTTCTCTCAGTCATCTTCTAAAGGTATAAGCAGTCATGTTTCTGATTCATCTCCCGAGGAGCAGCAAGTGCATGACAATGTCCTTTCCTCAGAGTGCACAAGTATTGCAAGTTCTCTGATCAGTAATGCCCAGCTGGCAAGTGTAGAAACAGGAAAGTACCCAGTCAAAACTGAACAGATTTTTGCAAAAGAAGAAGGTGTTTATGAAGATGATGAAGAGGATGGTGAAGAGGATGATGCCAGTGATTTGGGTATAGAAAAAGGTGCCAGAGAGATGTCTGAGAAAGAATCCAAAGCTGATTCAAGTGATAAACAAGAGCAGCCATGTATAACAGAACACTCTTCTGATAAGACCCTCAAGGAAGCTTCAAAAGATTCTTTACAGGCCGAGATGGCAAAATCAGTTACGAAAGACATTGTTAAAACCTCTGCAGAGACAGTTACAAGTCTTATATCTACACACGAGGCGGTAAGCACAGACACTGTGCAATCAAAGGAACAAGACAGCAGTGTCCTACATCCTGATCCAAACAAAACTAGTGAGCCTAAACCTGAACGTGAGTTAGAGAAGACCTTGGATAAAAAACATGATGGAGATGGTGCTCAAACAGTTGCACTGGACACAACTTATTCTTCATCCTCTTCATCCTACAGTTATTCCTCGTCGACCTCTGCTTCATATTCTACAGGTCAACATTTTGGTGAGGGACTTTCAGAGACTCCTGTTACCATTCCGTGCACTCATCTGAGGACAGACGCTGATAGTTTATCGTATGAGTATTCTTTTTTCAAAGAAGAGGAATCGCTTGCAATAGATTCATCCTATTTAAGCTCTGGGGTACAGTCAAGAGATGAAGCCATTGAAGTTTCTGAAAGAGTCACAGCTGCAGCAGCTGAGTCCGTATCCAGTCTTGCAAGGTTTTCTCCACTCAGTCCACTGGAGGAAACCAAATCTTTCCTTCAAGACCAGGCATCATCTGCAGAGGAAAAGTCAGAGGAAGAACTATCAAGTATTAAATCAGGCACAGATCAGCCATCTGATCAAAAAGATGTGTTAACGACTGACCCACAGTGCTCAAAAGAGCCTGACTCTGCCAAAACTGCCCCTCAGCAGCCTGAAGTTGCTTCTAGTTCTCTGGCTATGTTTGATATTGCTCCACTTAAGAAAGCTGACTCAACAGAAAAACACTCCCATGAAGAATCCTCAGACTTTGAACAAGAAGAAGAAGGGACCTTACCTTGTAGAATTGAATGTGCCAGAATTGCACCTCAGGATCAAAAAGGAAGCACAGAGCTCGGACAACATTTTGATTTCACCTCAAACACGCAGTCCATTCAGTCTAATTTGGAGACACAGTCAACACATTTGTCAACAGAACAGTCATCCAATGGGCCAACAGAGGTTTGTACAGACTCCCATGCAGACTCTCATACTTCACATGAACCAGAAGAACAAGCAGAGCACCAGAAGGAGAAAAAAGAAGAGTTGAAGGCGGAGATCTCAATGTTAGGAAAAGAGAAGATGGGTGAGAAGAATGAGACAAAAGAGGAAGAGCAGCATAAGGAGGGTGATAAAATGGAACCTGAAAAGATTGATATGAGAGAAAAGAAAGAAATGCAAGCTATGGAAAAATCTGAAGAAAAGATAGAGAGTAAAGAAACAGAGGATTTTATGAAAGAGGTAAAACATGAATGTCAAGTGGAAGAATCGATGGAAAAGGCGAAAGAAGAATCTGACTGCAAGACAGAGGAGAGAAAGCAACCAGGAAAGGTAGATTTGCCAGAAAAAGGAACCAAGAAACCAGATGGAGATGAGTCAGCTCAAACAAGCACCTCCGCCTCCAAGATGACTCAGGACATTACTTCATGTTCGACAGCTATACCTGATAGTACATTGGATGTGTCTAAACATCTGCAAGAGGAAAAAGAAAAGGAGCAGATGGAGTATGACTTAAAGGGGCAGAAAGATCTAAGTGTATCTCATTCAAGTGTAGAGACCTCCAAGCCCTCCAAGGAATCAGAGGACGATTTTACTCGACCTTCTAAACTCAGCATGGACGCCACCTCCTCTCACTCGCCTTCACTATATCAACATCGCAAAGGAGAACTTTCACCATCTTTTATTAATCCAAGCCCACACCATTTATCCAGTGATGAAGAAGAGGAGGATGTCAGGAGTGATTGCTCAAAAGGGGATGATTTTGACGATGAACGTGAGCAGCATTCTGTTAAAAGGAGATCTCACAAGCAACAGCGTCATCATTCTCATAGTCACCATGGAGACAGCAGGGAAGGAATTCATGCTCCTTCAAGTGGCATTGCAAGTGGACCTGGAGTATCCCTTGCAGGAGAAGAAACTCCTCCAACCTCTCTGAGTGAGTCTCTTCCTTCCCAATCTGACTCAGATGTCCCACCTGAGACAGAAGAGTGTCCATCCATCACAGCAGAAGGAAATCTTGACTCTGATGAGGATGCAGAGCATCTACCAGTGGACAAGACATCAGCTTGCAGTGGCAGTGGAGGAGGTTTCCACTCATCGTCTCCAAGGACCTATGATCCTCCTCCAGCCCCTATCAAAGACCCTTTCCCTCAGCCCCCCAAACCTGATGTGTGTATGGTTGACCCAGAAGCTGTCTTGAATGGGCAAAGCCTCACAGAGAGACCTACGAAGAAAGATCTTAAAACCAACAAAGGGTTGAGGAAAACTCTAGGGAAGCCAAAGTCTGCATCTCCAGGACGCAAAGGTGATGGAAGGAGCAGGCGGTCCACAACACCTGTAAAACAGACATCCAAGGACTCCTCACCTCATGCCCCTTCTATTAAAAGATTAGATTCTGAGAAGACACTACGTGTGTCTCGCATGCCTGAGACACAGAGTTCTAAGGGAGACAACTATCCAGGAAAAGGGCTGGTAAATGGTGTCAAGAGCAATACAGGTATGCTCTTAAAAATGTTTAAAAAAGAAACAGAATTAGTGCTAGACCTGAAAGACTCCTAATTTTTTTCGTGATTGGCCTTTTAGGATCGAACCAGAAGTCCACGTCCGGATCTTCACCTGGACCACCTTTCTATGTTGACCTTGCTTACATTCCAAATCACTGCAGTGCTAAAA
The DNA here is from genome assembly GCA_039654305.1 of Porochilus rendahli. Lineage (NCBI taxonomy): Eukaryota > Metazoa > Chordata > Actinopteri > Siluriformes > Plotosidae > Porochilus > Porochilus rendahli. The sequence goes on along the minus strand of JBCNYG010000022.1, from coordinate 43,229,398 downwards.
ATGTAGACCAAGAATTTTTCAAACGGGTGCGTGCTGCTTACTATGTAGTGAGTGGAAATGACCCAGGCAGTGGAGAACCAAGCCGTGGAGTACTGGACGCGTTGCTTGAAGGCAAATCACAGTGGGGAACCAATCTGCAGGTACACAATCACATTTGTACATAGCCATTGTTAAAGCTAGAGTCTGCCACCAGATAAAGCTATATAGATTCTAAATCATTTAAATAATGATTAAATTGTACTTCAGAATTACCTAATAAAGATAATATTTTAAACTTACAAATAATTTCATTGCACTCTTAACAGGTGACACTGATCCCGACCCATGACACAGAGGTGACTCGTGACTGGTACCAGCAAACTCACAAGAAGCAACAGGATCTAAATATAATGGTCTTGGCCAGTAGCAGCACAGTCGTTATGCAAGATGAGTCTTTTCCTGCCTGCAAAATAGAATTTTAGGCATGCTTTACATTTAGGGTCCCATAACTCCTCAATATTAAATAAGACTAATAATTAAGACAGTGTATTCCTTACCACCCACAACGATGCATCCCAGTGACTGCCATTTATAGTTTGTACATTAGCCTGCTAAAGCAGCAGCTCCGTGTGCTCCAAGGCCTTTCTAATAAGGTTTAGAATCCTGATTTATGTTGCGTGCTATTTCAGTGGGCTTGCAAGACCTACGCAAAGACTGTGAGGTTAATTTAATAGAGGGAGTGGCAAAAGTTTTCAGTTTGTTGTATATTTAGTTTATTCCCAATGAAGACCTTTTAAAGACATGCTCACGTCCAGACACCCTAAATATGAATTTGAAGCACAAGAAATTTCCACTACGTTTTTATTACTATACAAAAACAATCCACTACTTTCTTCATGATCAAACTTACCATGCTCTGATATACACTGACTGTAACATTAATCTGATCTTTTAAGAGTAAGAAATCAAACGAGCTTCAATTTCAGACAACAAAACTGAGAGAAGATGTGAATAACGTACTAAAGTGTATATAAGTTAAATAAAGACTTAAATCGTATTTTGAAAAGGCACATCCTCCACACATACCAGCAACAAAAAGTTAGCAACCAGCCAACAAACAAACAAGCAAACATACAAAGCATATGCAAGTGCCAAATCTAAATTATATATTACTGCAGCGTTCTGTTTAAGAGATTCTGTTAAGAGTATTCTGTGATAAGAATCCAAAATTTTGTGTTGCTTATAAAATGTGTATGTGAAGGCGGCTCTGTGTTCCAACAGCCAATTGGTGTGATCGCCCATTGATTCGACAGCCCTACTCATGTACGACGGGCACCTTGTTTAAATCAGTTGGGCACCCCGCTCAGTTCAATTGGGTTAGGGTTAAGGCTGATGGATCAATGGGCTATCTGAATATAGAGCTGTAACCTTGTAGATATAGTATGTTTTTACCTTTATGGAAATGACAAATGGTATTTGGCTGACTCGTAAATATATATCTGTTGTAGGTGCTATATATTTAAAAAAGAAAGAAAGACAGAAAGAGATGAAGAAAATCTTTTAAGAATTGAAGTCAGTTACCAATTTGAAAGGGTTATACATTGCATTTGATTTAATTAATGCATGATGCTTTTGCGGCTTAAGATGGTGCAGTATTTAAAAGTTTTATTAATATAATTTAAGAATTATTTGTTTCTTCCCTGACTTTATATAAGAATGACTTCTGTTATTGTCAATTTTATGATATCAAGAGCTCAGCTTTGGAATTCAGGATTACCATTGTCTTTTTCAGCACAATGTTCTGATTCTGATCATCTATTTAAGGCAACAGTTTGTTCATGCCTGAAACATTCACTTTGGTCCGAATGGAGGTGACAGTGGTTTATGTAGCAGAAAATATGAAGGTGTGAATGATGGCTTTCATAAGAAATGAGCACTTTTACCTATATGCTGTAGATATGGAGAGCATTGGCCCATGTCATGTGCCTTCTGCATTAACCAGTTTGAGACAGAATGAGGGTCTACAAAGTTCTATCTTTAAATCACATAGAAAATGAACAGCACTTTGGCCAGATTTTGATGAGGAATAAATTGTATTCAGTAGCCTTACACCAGATGTACACTGACAAATAATAAACTGTCTTATGTCCATCCCACACAATGCAAAATTATATATTATTATTATTATTATTATTATTATTATTATTATTATTATTATTATTATTATTATTTTGCACAGAGAAAGCAGTTTTTAAGTGAAAAAGAGCCATTACAAAAAAGAAGTATGCGTAGATAAAACACATGTACATATTTACGTAAATACAATAACATTGGGCGCATTACGTTATTTTAATTACATAGAAATATTTATTGATGAGAAGTGAGACACTTTTGAAATATACTGAAGCTTGAATATGACATAGTTCACTGAATCTATGGCATCTGAAATGAATGAACACGTATAGCTGTGTGTCTGTTATGGGGTGGGATTACAGACCTGTTTGTGTATGTATGTTCAGTAAGTGAGTTGGAGGTTGCGTGCAAATAATCTGAAAATGCTAGCGCAACATAACTAATATAAAATGTTTGAGTGATATTAATGGTTTTATTTTACAGCTTCAGTATGATGTTTGTATTTAGCTAGTGTATGGTAATGTGATTCTCATGTTTAATTTTCTAAAACACAGTGAATATGTCTGTACGTTTTTATTTTAATGTCTATGTTAAAGTAAACGCTAATTAAGTATGTTTTTCAATTTGAAAGAAAAAAAAAAGCCAGCCAGTGTTTTATTCATAAGACTGAGATGAAGTAAGGGGCTGTATATGAAAGATGTAAGTCCTAATTCCTGTGACAAACAAATTGCTGCAATTTTGTTATAAGCTTTTAAATCCCTTTGAACAATATTTCTTCAGTAAACTTTTTATGCCATATGCTTCACTAAAATAAAGCCAAGAAAATATTACAGCACCTGCGATTTTAAAATGAACACCAAAGTTCATGTCTTAGAACCCCCCAAACCCCCCCACTTATGCAGCATTATTGACATGTCAAGGTTCTTTCAAGGTCAGGGATGGAAATAAAAATGGAAAATTGCATTATGACTTATTTATTATTTTTTTTTAGGCATAGTACCCTTGTGTTTCTGGGAGGTTAATGCTCAGACTCCAAAGCAATGAAATTACCTCTGGTCCTGTCAGCCTCATAAATGATATGAGCTTAAATGACTAAAACTGCTCTCCGATCCCAGTATAAACAAAAAACTATACACCAAGAACTATATGTATTTTTGATAGGTGAACTGTACTAAAAATGGGATTGTATACTGTTTGTTCATAGGTATGGATATATTTTATAGGTATTGACGCATTTGGCCTTAGGAACATGTACTGTCTGGTGTTTTTGATTACGTGATTGCTGCGCACAGATCCCTGTGCAGTGTATGCACTAATTTCCTATTACTGAATGTATAAGTTGCTTTGCTGGATGCTGCTTGAACGAAACAAAGAGCTAGCAAATATGCATATGGTACAGTAAACTCTGAGCGAAATGGTGACAAGACTGTGACAAGTTTATGTGTAAAAACATAACTGTAAACTCTTTCAGATATTACCAGTTTCATTACTCTCTCCGGTACAGACACGACAAAATCTAAAGAGCTGTGTGACCGCTCTGCTTACATACACCTACAGAAACCAATCAAAGTAGCAAATGGCTACAAACTTACAAAGTATTTTCGTTTTGTAGCATTTTAGCATCAATGGAATTTTACTTTGCAAACTCAAAAAAAAAACTAAACAAAAAAAACCTAATAAACACACACACACACACACACACACACACACACACACACACACACACACACACACACACACACACACAACTACTTCACTAAGAAGGTATCTCTTTTGTTTCAGTTCCATACTCCTGAGTCCATTCTCCAAAACGATCTTTATCCACCCTTACATCATGCCAACGCATCGATTTCTGCATGTGATCTTATTAGTTATAATCCTGAATGTACTTCTTTAATAACTACAACAAGAAGACAATTTTAAAAGGTATATTTGAACAAGTTAATTGTCTTAATAGTACTGAAATATGCATATTATTGGGCTTTTTGCTTCTGTTTGCCCTAAGATGTTGTTGAGAAGATGCTGTGATAGTTCCTGTTTTTTGCTGCTGTATGTGTCTTAATTCTGTTCCTCTTTAGTGCAATATAACAAATGAGCTCTTTGAAATCCAAACACAAACTTAGATTTCTGCTTACTGTCAAACGGAACCATTCTAGTCATCATGAATAATAACAACAATAAAAAAATACCTAAATTCTGGGTGTCATCTTTGTTCTTATTCACTCACTCACTCACACACACAAACTTCAGATTTTTGTATGTATACGATGATTCATGCTGCCTTAAGATTCAGATATATCTTAGCTATGATTTATCTTTAATTATTACAATTTCTATAACTATATAATTCAAAGCAAAAAGAACTGATAATTGGTTTGGTTTTAGCAAATTAGTTTGATAATTATTAGTACATCACAGACACTTCCTAAACTATTTAAAGCTATACTATACCAATGTATATTTAACATGCTTAATAAAAACTTTTTAAGTGTCATTTTTTAACTCTATTTACATTGATTAATTTGCCAGATTCTTTTATCATGTGTTAAAAAGTATTACAAAAGGTAAGCTAGAATTCAAACCAGGGGCATGGTGTTTCACTGGTTAGCGCTGTCACCACACAGCAAAAAGGGTTCAGGGTTCAAATCTTAGCCAGGGGCCATTCTGTGAGGAGTTTGTATATTCTTAGTGCATGAGTAGGGCTTCTCTGGGTACTCCCTTTTCCAGTTATAGTACAAAGACATGCAGTGCAATGCATTAAGTCAACTGGCTGCTCTAAATTGCGTTTATTGGTGATTGGTTATTGAATTTAATTGGTTATTTGTGCCTTTGTTAGCCATGCTATAGACTCGCGACCTCTTTAGGATGTACCCCCAAGGCCCAAAGTCAGTTGGTCTTCTCCTGCAACCCTGGTGAATAAAAAGTACAGATAATGGAAGAAAGGCTGGATAAACCAAACTTAAAAGGGCTTACTGTGATAAAAGAATTAACTTAAAATTATCAGAAACAATCAGAAAATAGGAAAAAGTCTTCAGTAAGCTATTTTGAGTTATAGACAGTGTATAATGTAGATCACGGCTGAAAATTGGCAAATGGCTTACATTTACCAATACTTTGAAAAGGGAATCAGGTCACTCTTTTAAATTTGGGACACAATGTGGACATCGTGAATGCCTGTGAGGAACACTGAGAGGCAATGACATCACCATTTGGCTTCCTGTTTAAACCTGGCAAAACTAGCTCTGAATAAATCCTCTTTGTCTCCGTCTCTCTCGTACGTTACACAGCCGTTGGTTCAGCCAGCTTTCACAGAAGTCAGTGGGCATCAGGACTCCATCACCAAGGTAACGCAGCACAGCTAAGGACAAAGTATGACTCATCACAGGGTTCATTGCTCCCTGAATAAGCCCGACAGACTTTAATCTTACTTCCAGAACTACTTTCATTATTGAACTTGTTGGGCTTTGTGCCATATCTAATGGAACATTGTTGTTTTGTGCCAGCCTGTTGTTCAAATTAAAATTAACCCTTAATAAATCATAATGATCTTTTATTTGCACATAAATAAATCTAACAAAATTTTATACACACAGTTTTATTCATGTAACACTTAATATTGAAATATCTCCTAAAAGAAACTGTTCAAAGATTTAGAATAAAATAACTCTTTAATCACAGACAGCAGATCATAAAAACATTCTTATTAAGCAGGACACTACCAGAATAAAAATACCAGAGTAGAAGTTGAAATCTTAAATCAGTACTGGCTGGCGAACCCATTTAATAATACACAACACTTGGAATACTTACATAGTAATAAGGCACTGATGTTGACAAAATATAATGATAATTTCTCAGACACCATAAAATACAATTAATTCTGTTATATTCAAGTCTTCCTCTCCTTATAGCAAATTAAATTATGAAGTTCAAGCAGAAAATGACACCTCTTACAACACAAAGTAAGTCATAAACATTGTGCTTGATCATCTGGCTGCAGGATAAATACTTTCATTTTTCATTCGTTTCACGTGTTGACTGGCACAGTGACTCAGCTGTATGTGTGAGCTGGAGAAGGAAACATCACCACGGAACACACCACTGTGATCTGATTGGTCTACCTGCATCTCTTAGGTGCTGCCTGACACAGAATGACAATACATTATCCAATGAAATCTCTTGGCTGTAAGAAGCTGTGACAAGTGCAATCAGCTGAGAGAACAGACAATAACTAGTGTGCATTCTTATCTTCACACAATTCAGAAAAAGCCATAATTAAATCTCACTCGGGCAGATCACAGAGGTATTAAAGTGCAACTAATTGCTGGATTCAGTGTTCTGCTGATTGCCTGGAGCTGAAGAAGCTCCATAGAACTGGACAAAATATATATAATGAGTACAAAAGAGAGTAGATGATCAAGTGGAGTCTTGGTGGCGATACATGATAGAAACTGGTGTACAGTTAAAAACAGGATAAAATGGTGTTCCTGGATTAGCACCAGCCACCTTGTGTACTCTAAAGCAAAGTAAAAAGCTGATCTCAGATCAGAATAAATAAGCAGTGTAAGGATCAGTGCAGCTGCGCAGTGTCAGGTTTGGAGGTTTACTTGCTGCTTCGGCACAGAGGTCCTGCCATTAACTGAGCTGAAGGTCATGAACAGGACACTGTGATGGACAGAGAGCTGGCATCTTCTGAAAAAGAATGACAAACAGACTTGCAATCACTTGCTGAGGCACATGTGATAATAAATACCCTGCTGAAAAACACAGCTTTACCAAATAGAAGACTCACAAATCAGAAATGCAGCTCTGGCTGAACAGTCTGGTCCTTTTTTCCTTCAATGCAGCCAAGACCCACCTACCTTTACAGGAAGTGGCTGTTTGACTGACATTATAAAGGGCCATTCATGCTTACCAGCCAATAGTTACTTCAAACTGAATTCCTTCATTCATTCACCAAAACGCTTCATTCTACTAGGGTTGCAAGGAGTCTATCTCAGTTGACTCTGGGCGAAGGTGAGGTACACCCTGAACAGCTCACCAGTCCACTGCGGGACCAATGCACCCACACAACCATTCACATCTAAGGGCAATTAGGAACAGCCAATTAACCTAATGTGCATGTCTTTTGACTGACGGTGGAAACGGGAGTACCCAGAGCAAACCAAAAGGTGCGGGTAGAACACGCCAACTTCACACAGAAACGTTCTCACCGAGCCTGGTAACCTATGACATCCTAACTGTTATGCCGCTGTGCTGCCATTATTTCAAACTAAAAGAAGGACATATGTGTGTAGGTAAGTAAAGGCGAGCTCCGTTGCTGGCAACAGCGTTTCTGTGTGGAGTTTGCGTGTTTTCCCCATGTTTACGTGGGTTTCCCTGGTATCTTCCAGTTTCTTTCCACAGCCCAAAGGCATGCACATTACGCTAATTATATACTCTCAATTGCATGAAGGCGTGTCTGTTTTGGTCTGGAAAACTGTTCAGGGTGTACACCGCCTTCACCTGGAGTCAGCAGGGAAGGCCTCCAGCCTCAGAATGACACAAGCCTCACTGGATAAGATGCTCTCTGGATCAGGGCATGTTAAGATTATGTGAAGAAATAGTGCAGCACTAATAATTAGAAAAGCAAATTAATCATATGGTCATTACATCTGTTCTTATTTTCTTACTGGGCTAGAAAGAAAAGCTCCAAATGGTGAAACAAGCTTTGCAGTGACAGGTGGAACAATACTATTCTAAATTGTAGGATATTTGTGCCCTAAGACCTGTAAGTAGTTTATTTCAGAAACAAAATGCATTCATGCAATTTGGATTATCAATAATTATCTCAGCTTTGCCACAGCTAGACTGGCAACCTAGATTTGCAGTGAGCTGGAACGCACAGAGCTAATGCTCAAGCAAATCAAAATAGATCACATTGCCAAAACAAATCAAAAGACATTTGAGACGAGACATTATATCACTTAAAGCTCAATATGAGGGTGGGATACACTTAAACAGAGCCAACACTAAGCTTAATGCATGGCTTAAAAGAAGACAGTGTGTCAAGTGCCTGTGACAGTTTAAGGCCCGCACAGATTGGCGTCTTTTTCTGAGTGGTGGCAGACGCTCAAGAATGCTGCATATTTTGGAGAGCTCCTGACTCCAGGAGGCTAGTGCGGATGGTGACATGATAGGGATGATGGATTACTTCTGAGTCCTGGAAAGCTGTTATATTGGAGGAGGTACTCACACTGTAAAGGCGGTGCTAGCTGTTATGACTCTCAGGCTTGACTTTCAGGCTCTGTGGGAGGTTGAATCTGAGAGTCAAAAACTGCTTTTAGAGCTGGAGAGAACAAATGAGGAAAGAGCACAAGGCATGGAGCTTAAGGTTCAAAGCTTCGTTACAGCAAAAGCTTAGAATAAAAGGGCATGAAGAAAGTTTAATAAAACAATATACTATGATATATGAAAGAGTATAGGTTTTGATTCCAAATATAGAAATTTCAATATCCATATGATTGCGAGCATGTACATCCACCTACTTTTCAGACTCTTGGCGAGCCGCTCACCCCGGCTTTCACAGACCTTGTTGAGAAATTCATCCACTTGTTTCAGTGACAGAGAGTTGTGCAGGGTCTCCAGAGGGTATATAGATGGTACCATGGAGCAGCCTTCAAATCCTGAAGCACACAAAATACACTAAATTAAAAATTCATGTAAATAACAGAGTCATCCTTAATGCCTGCTTCAAACATTCATGAAATGTAACAGAACTCCAGTGATACAGGATTGTCAAGAATCCCCCCTATACCCTGGTAATGACCCAACCCCTCTGAGTGTAAAAGAGGTACTCCTAATACTAAGGTTAATCCCAGAATTCACACTAATTTACATGAGTCTGTACCTTGACAAGACCTCACATTTAGCATCTTGCATCATAAATCACTTGAAAACTAAGAGTGACTGAATAACCACAGGGCTTTGTGTGCTGACAAATTGCAGCAGTGAGTAACACACTAGTTTAACAGAGTTGAAATGGTTATAACTCTGAACACTCCCCACAGTGTTCAGTCAATATACATAATCCGATTGTTTTCAGTCTGTTCTCACTGCAGACTGCAGGAGTTCATGGGGTCAGATGGTACCTCCAGCTTTAAAGGATATAGTGATGCTTTTGCATAAGTGGAAGTCATATTAAAAAATCAATTTACACTGCAGTCTAGCATGCTAAAAAATAGCACCTCAGATATATTAAGGACCCCCCCCCCCCCCAACTTGTCTTACAAGCATCTTGGCTAACACATTGAGTGTAGCTGAGAGAATCCAACATATTACAAGGCACAATTCTCAGGACACTTACCCAGAGAACCAGCAGATAGAGAGGTGATTGTAAAATAGCTGAAAATGAATGAGAGGGTGAAAGAGAGAAAGTTCTGAAAGGTAAATATTATCTGTGGCGCTATGGGCTTTAAAAGCAGACAGAACTACAGATTATGAATGCTCTAAAGGATAGAAGGGCAGTTTAGTGGATCTGGTGTTTGTCCAGGATACTGCATCATTTAAGAGGTATACAATACGAGTCAGTAAATGTTCTTGATAATATTAATATATATTATACACTTATCAGTCATATTATTAGGAACACCTGCACTTCAGCTGGTTCATCCCCAGGTCAATTCAATAAAAAAAAAAAAATGCTGATTTTCATGCACATTCCTCTCCATCATTACCTCTGCCAAGGAGGATATGTTTTGACCAGCGTTGGTTTGTTTGTCTGCCTTTTGGCAACATCATTCAAAAATGTATTCACAGATTTTGATTACATTTTCAGGAAAGCTGGAAAATGATACAAGGAACACTCGATTACAGTTTGGCAGTGATCCAGATTATTGTCTGGATGCAGGGAATTTTTAAAGATTTTTTTTGTGCGGATGACATCATCCAAGTTATTGTGTCTGGATCATACCACAGTGTAACTTCCAGGCTTGCGTTCGATTATGTAATCTCATTCATTTATCTTTCTATACAACTTTTAGGCCACTTATCAAAAAAAGTATCCAATTATTAACACTTCCTCATCCATGCGCAAGGCGTCTTATTAAAAGTAGGCCCTATACCCAATAAGTATGGCTGTTGGGCTTTTACACCGGAGTCTACTGGCACATCCCCGGTTTCCGTAGCGTGAAGCGACTAGGAGGGGATGCTAGTTACAGTTTACCTTCCCAGTATTTTTTAACTGGTACCCATTTATACTGCTGGGTGGACGGAGGCACACTTGTGGTTAAGACCTTGCCCAGAGGTCTTCGCACGGTGGGGGTCTAAAGTGGATTCGAACCCACAACCACCTAACTATGAGCCCAGCACCCTAACACTACGCCACCTGCCCCACCTATACACAATGCAATCATAAAAATGCTGCATTTCTTACAATACCATATGGGGGTACTGAATGGCCCTGGCAGAGGTCTGCGCACTCCAAGTGCTGTTCTAGTTTATTCATTCATTCACTATTGATACTGTTTTTCCTATTTAGGGTCACAGAAGCTGGAGCCAATTCCAGCTGTCTGGGTTAATGGCAGGATACCCCCTGAACAGCTTGCCAATACTATGCGGGGCAACAAAGACAAACAACCATTCCCACACACATTCGCACCTGGGTCAATTTGGAACAGCCAGTTAACTGTTGCATGTCCTTAAACTGTGTGAGAAGACCAGACCACCTGGTCTCCTCAACCTAACCCATGCAAGTACAGAGAGAACATGTCAACTCCACACAGAAAGCCAAAACTCAAAAGTTCTGAATGTGACAGTGGCATCCACTGCACCACATCATATATGTACAGTATAATATATACCTATATACATCCATAATACAGCATATAACCTATGTGATTTCATGTGCTGCTTTAAAATACTCAAGAATCAGATCACTTATACTCCTGTGTGCATGGCTTAGCAATCAAACTATATTTTATCGCACTGTGTTTTGGCTGTTGTTTCTGTGTTAAAACTGTCCAAATCACCCAGAATGTAGCAGCTTCAGTACAGTGACTTATACCATGATACTTTATGCGACACATAACCATATGCTAGCTTCCCACATCGACAGTCTTAAAAACTGCACCGTACGCTGTAATAAAGCATAGTACAAGATGCAAGACATGTCCTTATTTGTTTCCAAGGCACAGGGAATGGAAGGATGGTGATGTAGCAGAAAAATGGGTGGTTGTGTGGGTGGAGTGCTGCCCGGAAATCAGTCAAAGGTCTGCAAATGACAGCCAGCAGGAAAACATGCGGCGGGGGTAGGAATAGCAAAGGAGGAGGTGATGAAGCACAGGATCAGCTGAAAACCAACTCAGCAATTAAGCGACATGCTGCTGCTTCCCGGGAGGGTTTCAGAGGATGGAGGAAGAAAGGAGGAGTGTAATGAGGAGGAAAGAGAGGATGGGCTTTTTCCTCCTTTTTTCCATACAAGCAAACAGTCTAGAATAGAAACTAATACAGTGGAGAATTAAAGGGAACAGGGTCAAGATGTGGACAAGGAATATAAATAAGTTGTTGTGTTGTACAGCACACAGTATCTTTCGGCTGTCTCACAGTTAGAGCTCAATGAGTCAGCAAGCGAGACAAATTACCAACTACAGGCAAGCATTTCCAAACTAAAAGTAGAGACACTGCAGCACTGCAGCCACTAATTCCACCTCCAAAGATAAAAAAACAAAAAAAAACAATCCAGTGTTATTAAAAGCACCTAACCCGTTATCTTGTCTGGATGGAGCATTAACACTGATGAGAAGAATGTTCATGTTATCATTGTTCAATTCATTGTACAATTCATAAATCCTTTAAATGTCTTTTGCATCAGGGCGTGGGATGATCTGTGAAGCAACATTGCCATTATTCCATGTTCAATCATGCTGACACAAGACATAACCTAAAAACAATGAGGCACTTACTTCACTGCTGCAGCTCTAGCTGAACGTTGAATCTAAAATCTCTAACCTTCACTCTGTAGCGTACAAAATAATGCTGTAGTAAAACAACCTGAATGTTTATAACAGTAAACATTTTTTGCACATATGCACCATCAAACAAACTTACAGGGAGAGGAAAACAGAACCAACAAGGCTACCAATTACTACAGTAGAGCTTTTCACTCTTCACAAAAATCTGATTGAAATTCAACTGTGCATTAAAAATAATTAAAGTTTTCCAGGGAAGCACTAGCAATGAAAAATCTTAATATTAAAGATAAAATGCTTAAATACAAAAATAAAATAGGTGAGCAATAATATTATGTTCTGAAGATTCTGAGAAAGTTTCATAAAAATCCATTCACAGATGTTGGAAAAGCTATGGGTTAAAAATTGTAGCCCCCATTCTGGAGCAATGGCAATGGCCACATTCTGGTATGATATTCACCCGAACTGATTTAACACAAAAATAAAAGTAGGAGGTGTACAATAATTTGATGTGAATAAGATTCTGTAAAAGTTTGGTTGAAATAAGTTGAGTGACTGAGGAGAAGTTAAGGACTATAAGTAAGTGTTACGACAAATGATGACTACAACAATGCGGACGATGACAATGCAAGACGGCATATCCCTATGTGTCGCTCCATCATCGCGGCAGGCAACACAACAAATACATGTAGCACAACAAACAATGTTGGCTACGTTTTCTAGGAAACATAAAGTAGCACTGGATACTTCCTAATATAATGTGTTTTAATATAAGAAAACAGAATATACCTTTAATGAATATTTCATGTATGAACACACTTAAAATAATGTCTAATTTTCAAATGTTCCCTTCAGCTGATTCACTGTTTATTCTGATCCTGATTCACAAATTATTTATCCATTCATTCTGATTCACAAATTATGTTTTCATCTATCGACTCCTAAAGTCTCAGGGCATTGTGGTTAAGGCGATGTGTTACTGATCTGAAGGTCAGCGGTCACCCAACAGTTGTGATACCCCACTGTCACCACCGTTGGGCCATTGAGTTCCCAGGAGGCTGCCGTAACATTTGACCTGAACTTAATCAGTACATCCTTGATTCAAAGTGGGCATTTGTGCAAAGTTTAAATAAAATCCTTCAAAGTGCTCAATGTTTACAAAACACATTTACAAGAATGGCTTGGACAGACAGATGACCAGGCTGAAAACATGCTGCCTCCACACCTGGCTATCGCCAGCAGAGAGGCATAACAAACATTCACCTGTAATTCCCACCTATGGGAAAATAAGATTAGCCAGTTTAACTAATCTGAATTTCTTTGGGCTCTGGGAGGAATCCTGTGTCAGAGAACATGAAAAGCCAAACCTGTATACTGTGAGGCAACAGTGCTAACCATTTATTTATTTATTGAATAAATAAAACTGCCACATCAAACTGATCACAAAATTGCCTTTAGCTCTTTCCATAAACTTTTTGAACTGCACTATGCCCAGTGAACTATTGGCTCCCTACTGAATTAGAATTAAACAGAATCGAAATTATTTTCATATGAAAGAATATAAATGGATATGACTGATCACACAGCTGAACCATAGAACAAGTAGGAATGTTTCTTTCTTTCATTTTCTAATTTGGCAGCTCCCACTCACTAGCTAGGTTGTTTATTTTCACGTAACAGATGTCAACCAAGGAGGGTGAAAGCAAGCATATGTTTTGTCTGAGACATGTGAAGCCAGCCACTGCGTCTTCTCAAACTAATGCAAATTCACTGCTAAACATGCTCCTGGAATCTCAGCTACAGATGGCTGTGATATCGTCTGGATTCAAATTCACAATCTTTTAATAATGGGGTGAAAGTTTTCAGCTTTCATTTATATTTGTGGAAATTGGATATATACACCATTCCTGTACAATAACTCATGTCCCAAAATACCAATAACATTCCAGAGCTAGAAACTTCCAAAAACAGATCTGCCTCCATATATGGACTTCTCTTCCATAGCTGTAGATAAACAGTGCAGACCTTGAATTATGGGATATCTCCTTCCTATACTAACTATACACCACTGTGATGGCAATCACAGCCACTCTGGCTGAAGTACACAGAAACTTAAAATATGTACGCAGAATTTCAAAGACATGGCAGGAACTAGACGATTTGTCTTTCTATCTTCACTGCAGTGATGGTGGGGGGTGGGGTGGGGTAAAGGTAAAACATTAAATTTACCCTTGTCTGGTTGTATTTTTCAACTCACAAAAGGTAACTTTATATTTGATCATGAACTGCGACCTTGAAGCGAGTGACCCCACCACAGCTAAGATTGTATGTGTAGGGCAGAGGTGGCTCAGTGGTTAAGCCTCTGGATTGATCTGGATCTGAAGGTCAGTGGTTCAAGCCCCAGTACCCCCAAGTTGCCCTTGAGCAAGGCCCTCAACCCTCGATTGCTGTTGTTTAAAAGTGATTAACGCAAGTCACTCTGGATAAGGGTGTCTGCCAAATGCTGTAAATGTAAAGCCACCCATACAGAAAATACGGCCTGGACAAGTTTTTTCTTTTAAGTAAGGTCAATGGTCAAGGTCAAGATCAAAGAGACCTGAACTTAGTATGCAACACTCTCCTTTTCCAAGATGATTACAGAGTATGCCTAGTTTGATCCATGTAGGAAATATGGCCGGAAAAAGGTTTTTTTTTGTTTTTTTAATGGGGTTAAACATCAAGGTCAAGGTCACAGAGACCTAATGTTGGTATGCGACACTCCCACTTCCCAAGTTTACTTAGTTTGGTATATTTGAGGCTTAGCATATAGGAAATATGGCCCGGATAAGCTTTTTGTTTTAAGTGAGGACACACAGACTGATCACTACAGGGTGTCCTTGTTATCCAGGGCCTTAAAAACCCAACAGATATAGAAGAAAACATGGCCACACATTATCCATAATGCACTGGTTACCAAGACACAAACTACTGTATTTCAAGGCACTACTGCAATATTCCTTTCATCAGCTGCGAGTTAGCCTGAGGATATCAACCACGATGCATGAGGAAAGAAAGAATGCACAGTACATCTTTGCAAAAAACTATGAAGGCAGTTTGGTAACCCTTGCCTTCAATATCAGATTCGTAATGTGTAATAAATCACTGCTGTTCAGTATCTTGTTACATAATAGCTACAGGAAGTCCAAAGAGGAAACGGGAATTAACAGTGATCATTAATTCTAAAGCACAATGATGGAGAGGTTAATGATTTTTCCATATGAATTGAGCTTAACACCAAGTACATGACAGTGCAAAAAAAAAAAAAAAAACGAAGACCATCTAGAGGGGAACTCATAGAGTGCAAGGTGTGCACAGCCAAACTGATAAACAAACAAACAAACATTTTGTGGTGAAGGTAATAAATATAGCATGAGACATAATGCAAGAAAAGGACATGCACTTATTTACTGAAAAAGAAGAACAGAAGGAATAAATTAGGCCTAAAAGTGTGTTGCAAGTTGTAAATCAAAATGGGTGAGAAAAGTTGAGGGAATATTAAAAATAAATAAACACTTCATTACTAATTAGGGTCATGTGATCAAAAAGCCAACAAATTACTGATGGCTAGATTGTAATAACCCTCAGGGAGCATGCATGCATTTGAACACATGGACTCCAAACAACATTCATACCATTAGTTGGATGCCTGGCATATGACACAGAAAACCTCTTTACAGCCGGCATTGAGAGCAACTCTGAGGAAATAAAAGAAGCATTGTCACTCTGGTGCATCTGGACCCAGAAACCCAGAACTAACTAAAATGGTGAGAGCAGAAGCCCCAAACCATCTACCAAAACCAAACCAAAAGAAACTTTACAAAATACATATAAAGTTATATAAAAACTTATATAATATGAACAACACTCACTCCTTTCATTTCATTGGAGCAGCATGACAAGGCACTATTTTGGCATAACCTTAATGGCAAACCTCTAATATCTAGCTATAATCATACAGTGACCCCTTGTGGACAAATTCCTATCATACACAACACTGAGGGAATCTGCTTGAAGTAAAAGCCATTTTATTGCCAGGATATTAACCAGACGGTTAATACAGATGGCCCCAAACATAGAGATGTTACTACCTGGAAAAGTAAAAAATAAATCTGTCACCTATAAGTATGGATTACTTCAATATCATTAAACTTGAGCAAAATACGGCCAGCAGTTTATCAGGTTCACCTTCCATGTCATGGTCATACTACAGTATTATTACATTTCTCCAAAAAGGGACATCACTTTACTCTATATAAGTGTGTTTTCTGGCTGCACGGTGGCATGGGTTTTCTCTGGGTAATCAGGTTTCGTCCCACAGTACAAAGACATACATCTATCTACTGTAAAGAAGCCCTTTAGAATTACTACTAAACAATTAGTGGTCAGTTAGTTCAAAGACGAACACGAATTTGTTACAAGATGGACCAACAAAATATGTGTTTCTAATATAGTGGACTAAAGCATCTCTTGGTCAGTCTGTGGTGCAATGTGGCGTTGGTGGATGGAGTAAGACATGATGTCCCAGATGTGCTCAATTGGATTCAGGTCTGGGGAACGAGCGGACCACTCCATAGCATCAATGCCTTCATCTTGCAGGAACTGCTGACACACTCCAGCTACATGAGGTCTAGCATTGCCTTGCATTAGGATGAACCCAGGACCAAGTGCACCAGCATATGGTTTCACAAGGGGTCTGAGGATCTCATCTCGGTACCTAATGGCAGTCAGGCTATCTCTGGCGAGCGCACGGAGGGCTGTGTGGCCGCCCAAAGAAATGCCACCCCACAACATTCCTGACCCACTGCCATACCGGTCATGCTGGAGGATGTTGCAGCAGAATGTTCTCCACGGCATCTCCAGAATCGGTCATGTCTGTCACATGTGCTCAGTGTGAACCTGCTTTCATCTGTGAAGAGCTCAGGGCGTCAGTGGCGAATTTGCCAATCTTGGTGTTCTCTGGTAAATACCAAGTCTGTTTTAATGCATACAGTGTGAATTGTTATTCTAATTTGGTTCAGGTGTTGCCTAGGAGGGCTTTGTTTCTGTGGCGGCAGGACGACA
>JBCNYG010000022.1:43163882-43174011 GCA_039654305.1 Porochilus rendahli | reverse complement strand
GTGTTTTTTTATCTTTTTCTCTTTTTCTCTCTCTCTCTTTCTCTCTCTCTCTCTCTCTCTCTCTCTCTCTCTCTCTCTCTCTCTCTCTCTCTGTGTGTCTCGCTCTCTGCCTTTCTCTCTCTCTGCATCCCTCTATCTGTCGGTCATTGTGTCATGTTTTGCCTGTATGTATGTTTGTCTCTCATCCCATCTGTTTGTCTGTCTGTCTGTCTGTCTTTCTCTCTCTCTCAACAATTATTACTGTATAGCATTGCCTACGGTAAGGCAGCTTTGATTCACAGAAGTGTAATTTATTTCCCAAAAGCCCCAAGGGAGCAGCAGAGGGCTCCATTTGCACATTATGGTTTTGGCAATCAAGAATGTCTTGCATCTTAGTCGTCTCCTCATGACCAATACTCTAAGCATAACTCTGAGCATGACAACATGATTAAAAAAGGTTATTGAATGAAGTAATTTATTAATTCGTTGCACTTTATTATGCAGGTGACTTCTTACAAAGATATATAAAAAGCTGTAATCCTTTCTGTTACTGAACAGACAGTTGTTTTGTACTACCCACTCACAAGAGGCTAGTAAATTTTGAAGCACCCCCCCACCCCATGCATATTAAGAAGCATGAACTTAAAATTGCCTTCAAAATATCCTGTAAGGTCCTGTACAGTAACATGGTTCTGCTCCTGCACCATTTCCATAAAGCCTCCATTCATTTAAATGGAACACTGTAAAAGACCACTTTTCCCCTGATGGACCGTGTCAATTCCCCAGTGAGCAGAAGAGCTGGGAAATAAGTGAAAGAGAGTCTGTTTAGTGGAGCTACACCTCTGTGCTTTTCAGGAGGTGAGTAATGATTGGAGGCGAGAGGGCTGGAGAAGGAGAGTGAGAGCGCTGGATGCTTATAACTGACTGACCTGTGAAAGGTCAATGAGGACAGCTTTTTCATGGGCTGACCACCAAGGAAGAGACTTGAGCAGGCACAAAAAATATATTTGAAACTGAAGATAACGCACTCAAAGCAACTCAATTGTTTGGCTTTTAAGCCCCATTTTCACATTTCGTTCTAACAGGCTGAATTATTTAATAAATTTTTTTCCTTTCTATTTACTGCCAGAAATAACTTTTTTCTTCTACCTAATTTCTTTCCTTCATTCTTTTTTATTTTTACTCGTTTGTTTGTTTGTTTGTTTGTTTGTTTGTTTGTTTGTTTTGAAAAATATAAATAAAACCTTGTATTAGAAGTGAAGAATAACCCCCACAGCATGCAGGCAATTTTGACACATTCTTTCTGGCATCATCTTTCTTATGTCTCTACCCTTTTGTTTTGTTCTCCCATTTCAACCCCCTCCCCCCCAAAAAAAAGTAAATATATAAATAAACATAAAACGGTCTACTGCAACAAAATAAAATAAATAAATAAATAAGGGTCTTTATAAAACGGTTTTCATATTTGTATAATCCCCATGTCCTACCATTTTCCAGTTCAGTTACAGCCAGCCAAAACTTGGCTTACTCTATATCATATGCAAACATCCTTCAGATTCGAAAAACATCAGATCAGCAGTTTTCCACAAGCATGAAATTTGCCACCTCAAAGAGATCAGTTGGTGTAAACAGTCTTCACTACTTCCGCATGAAGTGTCTTCTATGGCTGTACTCTCCATTTTCAGTGATTTCAGAAAATATTTAAATTTCTCATTTTAATCTTCTTTTTCTTATAATGTGTGAACAGTGAAGCCTTACACAGAGAGCTATACCACCAACAGTGTGTTAGAGGATTCAGGACACTGCAGACCTTTGAAAAGAGAGGAAGCTTTGTCTGTGGCTTAATCAGCCTGGTTACCAGACCTTTTCTTACTGGGCTACTACTTGGCTTGAATCCTCAGAAAACTGGGACCACTGGGGAGAGATATACAGAAAGACGTAATCACTGTAATAAGTTTAAACTTTTTCTGGGGGAAAAACTCAACTGAATTTACTGTACACAGTGACACTATACCTTTTCACTTTGACGTTATTTGTTAAATGATTAACCCAGTACTTACCTCCTTTACTCTGGAAACTACGAACCTTTTCTTATTCTTTCCTTTGTAGTTACCGTGTAATATTTTTTATGGTGAATACTTGAATGATGGACTGAAAGATTAACTTAAATTAGTATAATTATTCAAGTGGTACAGATGATTGAACGCTGCCTTTCCATGTGCATTGGATCATCCTGTTTTCCACTTTATAAATTAAACTATAGTAGCTAAGGACATTTAATCTTCCAGTTACTTGAAAATTTCCCTCTTGTGAAATAAATTTTGAAATACAACCAACCTGATTTTTTATAAATTAGTAAATGAGTAAGCTGTTCCAAAAGAAATATAATGTTGCCAACCTAGACCTGAAAAATTGTCCTGGAAACCCTAAGTTGCTGCAAAAGAAATACAGCGTTACTAACATGGAACAGGGAATTGGCCTGGAAAGTGTCTTTCTCTGACATAATATGCATATAAGGGCAATAACAGTCGATTATCACATTTATTTTCAAATATTCTACTTGTAATATGATTTAAAGGAAGTTTATTTGAGGAGATTTTACATAAATTCTTATTACAATGCAATCATGAAGTACAACTGTTAAAATTTTGATCCATAATTAACACTAATATGCGGCACGGTGGCATAGTAGTTAGCACGTCTGCCTCACAGCAAGAAGGTCCTGGGTTCAAGTTTCGTGCTTGGTGAGTCCCAGTCAGGTACTCTGGTTTCCTCCCACAGTCCAAAGATATGCATATATCTGATTATAGCTGATTGGCTGATTGCCTGATTGCCCCTAGGTGTGAGTGTGGATTGTTGTGTGTTTTACCAAACAATGTACTCTTTAGCCCCTTACCCTAACTTTAACTATCACAGATAAATGCCTAATTCCAACCCTTACCCTAGCCCTAACCTAAACCTGATCCTGACCTGAACCCTAAAACCAAGTTTTAACCCTCAAATAGCCATCATAAGAAGTGATTACTAGTGAGGACTCCTCACTTCCAAAAATGTCCTCTCTCTTTATCAAATAAACAATGTGTGGTCCTCAATATAGGTACAAATACACATGCACACATACATGTTTCACACACACACACACATATGCGCACACAAACACACACACGCACACACAAACACACATACGCACACAGACACACACATGTACGTGCACACACACACACACACACAAATGCACACACAAACACACATAAGCACACAGACACACACATGTACGTGCGCACACACACACACACACACACACACACACACACACGCACACACATACAGTAAACATACGAACATAAATAGTATTTATGTACAGTCAGGATGATCTTAAGACATTCTTTGTCATTACATTTTGAAGCCCCTCCTGGGCTCTATACTTTGGACCCAGTGAACTCTTTCACCCATAAGACACAGACACACACAGCAGCAGTAATAGTTAGGAGTTCAGAGGCAATCAATTTTTGCTCTGGTTACCTTTTTACCTTCTTAAAAGCTTTGAAATGTTTAAAAGGCCAGGGCATTGTCATTAATGTTGTAAAGTATGACCTCATAGTTGGGCCTTACTAATTTTTAAAACAATGACGCTCTATGACATCACATACTGTTACACACGGAAGCTAGAAATGTTCCAGACCTTTTACAAATATTTTTGCACACAAGGTTTATGACATATAGTCCCAAGTAATCTCACATAGCAGTATGTCATGTTCATGCAATATTACTATGAGAAATACAGTAAATGGCTCATTTGAAGTCTGTATCCCTTATTCACTACATTTTATTATAGACATGACTAAATCCTTTCCTATCTTTAAATATTTAAAATATCTTTTTGGTATAAAGAATATAAGCATCTTTATTTGATATATGATATAACCTAGCTACTTCATCAACACAAAGAGGGAGAGTCATTAGAACAGAAGTGTCTGAATGTTAGATATTTCCTCTATGAAGTAAGACAGAGAAAGAGAAGAAGGAAAAAGCTGAACATGTCTTCCTCTACTAATTTCACAGCCACTTTGCAAGATGAGAAAAATGGCCAAGGCACAAAGCAGTCATATAAGGCATTCAGCACTGTCTCATCTTCTGAAGTTAGCTAATACTTTACTGCAATACATAAAAATTTAAATAGCTTTTTATCCTTTAATTTATTGTATGAATTGTTTCAGTTAGAATTAAATTTTTGTTATAAGAATGAATGATTGAAAACTTTTTATATTTTACACATTTGACTACAACACAATAACCACTAAGCGGGATATGGTATCCCATAATGTTTTTAATAGAATGACAAACATGTAGTTATGGTTGTCCACAGTGAAACATATATTTTTTTGAGTTTAAAATAGCATATACTGCCCATTTTCTTACCTTATATTGCTCTGTATTTTTACTTTCGGCACAGCACCAACAAAGACTGGTTTGTGTATTACATCAAGTGTTTTTATAGGCAACTTAGAACTGTGCTGGATCCTGCAAAATGCTGGATTTCTAAAGATAACAGTTTAAATAGGAACCAGACAACTCATGCTCTCGGAATAGTCCTTATTATGTACCACTGATAAAATGCATACATAAAAATGCATAAAAATTGTTAACATGAACATGAATTCACCACGTGAAGGCCTGATCCTGCCTCCTCTTGGGAAGTAGGCAGGGTTGGACCGGGTTAGTACTTGGATGGGAGACCATCTGGGAATATCAGATGCTGTGGGGAGTTAGGGAAGATGGAAACCTAGCCCGTAAAAAAACAGATAAGAAAACTCTATGAGAATAGAGTTGCGAATAGAGTTTAAGATTCGACTGAAGGTACTGAAATAACATACCATACAGTGCCTTGCAAAAGTATTCACCTCCCTTGGCTTTTTACCTATTTTGTAACATTACAACCTGTAATTTAAATGTTTTTTTAATCTGAAATTTATGCAACCTGCAAAAAATAGTTTATGTCAGTGAAGTGAAATAAGAAAAATAATATAGATAAATGTTTTTAAAAATAGAAAATCTGAAAATTGTATTGACCTGCACATGTATTGACCTGATATGCTATGGAGACCCTCAAAAGCTCTGGTGCTATCAATTATCTTTTTAAATAACATAATTAGTGAAATGAAGCCCACCTATGTGCACTCTAAGTGTCACATAATATATCAATATAAATACACCTTTTCTGAAAGGCCCCAGAGGCTGAAACACCACCAAACAACCATGAAGATGAAGTAGCATTTAAGAGGTACAAATCAGGGTTAGGTTATAAAAAATACAAATCTTTCGTGATCCCCTGAAGCATGATCAAATCCAACATCTTCAAATGGAAAGAACACAGTACCACAACAAACCTGCCAAGAGAGGGTCGCCCACCAGAACTCACAGACCGGGCAAGAAGGACATTAATCAGAGAGGCAACACAGAGACCAAAGGTGACCCTGAATTCCACAGCAGGGACTGTGTGTCTGTGCATGGGACCACAATAAGCCGTACACACACCATAGAGCTGGACTTTATGGACGAGTGGCCAGAAAAAAAATATTACTTAGTGTTAAAAATAAGAAGGCACATTTAAAGTTTGCCAAAAGGCATTTAGGTGACTCCTCAAATGTATGGAGCAAGGTGCATTTAAATGGGTTAGAATGGCCTAGTGAAAGCCCAGACCCAACTGAGAATCTGTGCTCAGACTTTAAGATTGCTGTTCACAAGCGGAAACCATCCGACATGAATGAGCTGGTGCAGTTTTGCCTTGAGGAATGAGCAAAAATCCCATTGGCAAGAAGTGGCAAGCTAATAGAGACTCATTCAAAGCGACTTATAGCTGTAAATGCTGCAAAGGGTGGTTCAACTAAAAAGTACTGACTTTAGGGGGGTGAATAGGTGTGCACACTAACGTTTTCTGTTATTTTGTGATATTTGTTGTTTGCTTCACAATAAAAATCTTCAAAGTTGTATGCATTTTCAGTAAATGAAATGATGCAAACCTTCAAACAATACGTATTGTGAGGAAACAAAACATGAAAAATGCCAAGGGGGTGAATACTTATGCAAAACACTGTAACAGCTAGTTCTAAGAGGTGCAGAGTTTCCTAATCCTATCTAATGTCCCAGTGTTTCTTGTTCTTCCTCAGGCTTGAATCAACATGCTGGCTGATTACCAAAGCCTTCTTCAGACACATTTCATGTTACAACTGGGACGACCTGATATAAATTGTGAATGACTGGAGTTCTCAGAGTTCCCAAAATGCATCAAATAAAGAACAGGGGGTTTGGGGTGGGTGAGTCAGGTGGGTGTCAGCAATGATTGTAGGTCTAGTGTGAAAAATTCCTGTCCCATAAGAAGTAAATGATGTTTAGTTGAGAAGTTTGCTCAAGTGAGTCTTAGGTGCCTATTCATCATTTTGTTATATTTCATCTATGCACCATGTCCATTTTAGAAAAATATATTTAATTTAAAAGTATATTTAATGAGTAACTGAGTAAATGATTGATCGGTGATGAGTAAGATTACTGAAGTATTACATCATAATATAAAATTATATAATTAATATAACATATGTATGTTAACAACAACACTGAGTTATTATAATAACAATTTGTATTATTTTGTAATAATTCTTACATTATAATGTATGTTATTCATTTATTCATTCAATTTCTGAATCGTTTAGTCCTAATTAGGGTCGCAGGGAGGCTGGTGCCCATCTCAGCCAACTATGGGCAAGGTCAGAGTACACCCTGGACAGCTCACCAGGCCATGGCAGGGCTAATGTATATTGTTTATTATTATTATCATTATTATTATTCATAATATAATTAATTTTGTTCTTCTTCTTCTTGTTATTATTATTATAACACATAACTAATAAATATAATAATAATTATTATTCATTAATTCCTTCATTTTCTAAGCCGCTTAATCTTAATTAGGATCATGGGGCCTACTGTGCATGTTTTTGGACTGAGGGAGGAAACCGGCGTACTGAGAGGAATCCCACACAAGCCCAAGAATCCAATCCAGGACCCACTTGCTCTGAGGCGGACGTTCTAATCACTGAACAACAGTGCCACCTTATTACTATTATACAATGTGTGCACAATTATTAAGCAAGTTGTATTTTTGACGATTCATTTGATATTTTACCAACTACAGCTCTGTCACGCAATTAAAATGTAATTAAATCTCAAACCTGAATTTTTAAGAAGGTAAAAGTCAGGTTTTGTCTTAAGCGAATATCTCAGTGTGCACAATTATTAGGCAAATATTGGTGCATAGAATTATTAGGCTAAATAAAAAAATGAATATTTTCCCATCTCACTTGTTTATTTTCATCTTTTAAAATAGAAAATAAAGAGCAAACAACTGAAAATTTACAAATAATCATCTCTAACATTAACACATTAATTGGAGTCAATTTCTTTATCTGTTAATCAACTTTTTGTGCAGCAGCAGCCACAGCCTCCCAGACACTGTTCAGAGAGGTGCCCTGTTTTCCTTCGTGGTAAATCTCACGTTTAAGAACAGCCCACAAGTTCCCAATAGGGTTTAATTCAGGTGAGGAAGGGGGCCATGTCATTTTCCCGTCATCTTAAAGGCCTTTACTAGCAAGCCATGCAGTGGAGAACTTTGATGGATGTGATGAAGATTGTCCTGCGTAAAAATCATGGTCTTCTTTAAAGATTTGCATGATTTTTATGCAGGACAATTTGCATATATTGTCATGCATACTGTCATGCATCTTGTCCTGCATAAAAATCATGGTCTTCTTTAAAGAAAAAAGTGTCCTCTAAAAACTGGCAGTAGTTCTGAGAGTTGATTTTAAGTCCTTCTTCAACCTGAAAAGGTCCAACTAGCTCATCTTTGATGATACCAGCCCATACCAGAACCCCGCGTCCACCTTGGTGTCTGAATTGAAGTGGAGCTTTGTGCCTAACACTGATACAGCCACGGGCCGATCCATCTGGTCCCTCAAGAGTCACTCAGTCCATAAAACCTTTGAAAATCAGTCTTCATGTACCTCTTGGCCCAGTCTTTACATTTTAACTTATATGTCTTGTTTAGTGGTGATCACATTTCAGCCATCCTTACCCTGGTACACCTTGTACTTTTGGGTACTCTAGGTAGGGTACAGTTGTGGAATATGCAGCACTGGAAGACAACGGGTTCCTAGTGGCTTCACACTTGATATTTCGTAAATCTCTGGATGTTAATTTGCGTCTTTTTTCTCTCAACACTTTCTTTCGACCCTGTTGACCTTTTGCAAGAAAACATTAGATGGTTCTATGATCAGTATCAGAATACTTTATTGATCCCCAACAAAATTCTGTGCACACAATTTTGAGTCAGTCAAACTTTTTTTTTGGCCTGTTTTGCCTGAAAAAAAAATCTGCCTAATAATTATGCACACCTTGATATCGGGTGTTAACCTTCTTAGGCCACGCCATTCCTGTTTATTCAGCTTGGAGTATGGAAATATGCAAAAAAGGGTGATATGGTCAAAATACTCACTTGCCTAATAATTGTGCACACAGTGAAATTATCATAATTACACATAATAATACATTACTCTAAATAAAAGATCAAGGGCCTCGACCGTTATGATACATAATATATAAAATACATAATGCACAGATGATGATGATGATGGAGCTCTATACACTCTCTGCATTAGGTGAGTAAAGTAAATGTACATATGCTTCTGTGTGGGTATTTGTGAGACAGTAAACCTAGGAAGGCAGTGTTGGTGTGACCTTTTACCTGAGTGGGTTTCCTACTGTCTTACTGCCAGTCTGAAATTAAAAGGAGATTGTTCCACCAATGCATATACTCATATACTGTATACATTATATACATTATACTCTATATACTCCTTGACCACTTTTAGGAACACCTTTACACCAGCACATTTAAGCAGTTTTCTAATCAGCCATTCATGTGGCAGCAGTAAAACACATAAAATAATGTAGATACAGGTTGAGCTTCAGTCAATAAAATATGAAATATCAGAATGCAACACAATTCAGAATAGAGAAAAGAAAAACCTTTGGAAAAAACTTTGTGACTTTGATTGTGGTATGGTTGTTGGTGCCGGACGGGGTAGTTCGAGTATTTCAGAAACTGCTGGTCTCCAAGATTTTGTTTTTTACACACAAAAGTCTCTGGAATTCACACAGATTGGTGTGAAAAACAAAAAACATCCTGTGTGCAGAGTGTCTGCAGATTGAGACACCTTGCTGATAAGATCAGAGGAGAATGACTGGACTGGTTCGAGCTGACAGAAAGTTTAAAATAAGTTAAAAAAAAATCACTGTTTACAACCATCAAGGTGTAAGGTCCTAGGGATCTGTGTATGAAAATTCAATAAGATAAGCATTTTCAGAAATACCTTTTTTATAATTTCCTTTGAAATATGTCCTATAAAAACAAGTCACATTTGTTTTTAGTGTAAACAATCTAGATGCAATTTTGAAAACACTAGATCGTGATTGATCGAGTTTGTACAGGTTCATGATTAAGTACGCACCTGTACAAACACACTTTTGTCTTACAGTTGACCTTTTATCATTATATTTAACCGGTTTCTCCTGAAAATGCACCCACCTTTAAAAAACATAGGATTTAATGAAGTGTCAGTTAAGAAGTCCATAAATTCTAATAATATATTTTTCTGCAGTAATTCACTTATTAATAAAATATAAGAAGCTCCCTTCTGCTAACCCTAAGTCATGGAAATCTTCACTGTGTTTGTGTTGTATGTGCTTGTGATGCGTGTACATGTATGGTCATTTTGGTAATTTGTTTTTCCCAATTTGTTGCATTTAAGTGTAAATAGTACTCCCACTAAAATTCTCCATTTAAAATCTAAAGTAAGTCTTAAAGAAAGAAAGAAAGAAAGAAAGAAAGAAAGAAAGGAAGAAAGAAAGAAAGAAAGAAAGAAAGAAAGAACGAACAAAAGAAAGAAAGAAAGAAAAAAGAAAGAAAGAAAGAAAGTAAAAAGAAAGAAAGAAAGAAAGAAAGAAAGACATACAACTAATGAACCCCAGGAGCAGTTAACAGCACTTCCCCTTTGCTTACTCTCTCTCCCTCTCTCTCTCTCTCTCTCTCTCTCTCTCT
>JBCNYG010000022.1:43151572-43163782 GCA_039654305.1 Porochilus rendahli | reverse complement strand
ACCCCAGGAGCAGTTAACAGCACTTCCCCTTTGCTTACTCTCTCTCCCTCTCTCTCTCTCTCTCTCTCTCTCTCTCTCTCTCTCTCTCTCACTTTGCTAAAGTTGTGCCTAATTTGAATAAGACCTCTTTTTGCTCCCAGCACACACAGGGGAGGCGAGCAGTCCAAAAGACCAGCAAACCAACAGCAAGCTGCTTCTGAGCCTGGGTCACTGTGAGGAGTTAAGGCACTGCAATAAGAGAACGTGTTAAAAAAACAGAAGTAATTTGGTGAGTTTCTGTCACATGATCTACATCCTAATTTGTATTTGTTTTATTGAAAGTCATTTTCCTTTCACGCCAGTAAAATACAATGGCGTTGTCTTTGCATAGATCTTTACATTTAAAAATTTCATTGGCATAGTTATTTATTCCGATTCTTTACTTCTTAGTTACTTATCAGGGCGCTAATTTATATAATGTAATTTACCTGCAGCAATAAAAGTTCACCTGTATTTTATTATTTCATGGTCGTATTGAACACTTGGTTCATTTTCACCAGAATTGCTATTGCTACAATATTTTTATGTCATTTAATTGTTCTTTTTCTCTATGCAGCAAATTGCTTTCTAGAGTATTCTTTTGTATTAAGCTAGACATTCTTTGTGTGGTGGCGTAATGGTTAGCATGTCTGCCTCACAGCAAGAAGGTCCAAGGTTCGACTCCTGGGCTTGGCAAGAATGAGTCTGTATGGAGTTTGCATGTTCTCCCTGTGCTTGTGTGGGTTTCCTCTGGGTACTCTGGTTTCCTCCAACAGTCCAAAGACATGCACATTAGGCTAATCCCGAATTTCCTCTTGGTGTGGATGTGAGTGTGAATTGTTGTGGCGATGTGTTCATGCTGTACCATGACTTCGCCCAATGTTGACTAAGATAGGCTCCCGCCTTCCCACGACCCTAATTGGATTAAGCAGTTCAACAAATGAGTAAGGGGTTGATTGCTTGTGTGGCAGCATATCCAGTTTATACAACAGTTATAAATTATGACAAATTAATTGACATATTTCTTTATCTCTGCCCTCAGAGCCAGCTGAGATAGGCGCCAGCTCCGCCGCGACCCTAATTAGGAATAAGGAGTTCAGAGAATGAATGAATTAATGAATTTCTTTATCTTGCCTCTTTGTGATATAAGTTTTCACTCATGTTGCATTTTGCATTTATCTTTCTCTTAAGAGACTTTAGGGTTCACCCCTAGCATGAATTACTATACAGTCACACAGATTTTTATTATAGCTCAAAATCTACCATAATGTATTGATGACATTTTATTTATTAACTACAAGACTATGCTTTATAAAGATTTAAAAATGACAAATATGTATAATATGCACACAAGATACACACACTTTGTATGTGATATGAACAGACATTTACAAATGCTGATTTTCATATCTACATATAGATGGATATTTATCAGTGCAACATGTCACTGTGAATGGTCCTGAAACTGGCAGGTCTACTCTCTGGTGTGTGTGTGTGTAGGTGTGTGTGTGTGTGTGTGTATACATGAATGTTGACAGTGTTCTGAGCATGTCAGTCTCCTGGGGCAGTTTTTGGGTAAGGGCCTCCTCTGGAACACAGCGAGGTGTTTACCTTGGCCGTCACGCAGACCCCAGCTCATGCTTGAACAGACCTCTGCTTATTGGCCTTTACTGATGGGAAAAGAACACACCACACCAACTGAATGAAGACACTGTAGAATAACTCAACCCCTTGCTCCTCCCCAACCCGATGAGCTCCAAATACTAGCCTAGACGTGAAGTAGCATTTTTTTAACTGTGAGAGGGACTGTTTATTAAAAGTTGTGCGATCTGACAAAGTCAGCATATAGTACACAGCTGACCATAGTATTTGCTGACTAGATACTTGGAATGGCTTGTCGTCTGAGACCGAGTCCAACTGAGGCAAGGCAATTCAGTTATGGAGCAAAGATCATAACATATGAAGTCTTAATAGGTGGCATGATGGCGCTGCGGTTAGCACGTCTGCGTCTTAGCAAAAAGGCCTGGGTTCGACTCCCGGGCTCAGGCATTTCTGTGCAGACTTTGCAATATATTCTCCCTATGCTTGTGTGGGTTTCCTCCGGGTACCCCAGTTCCCTCCCACAAATATGCACAGTAGGCAAACTGGCTGTTCCAAATCTCCTCTAGGTGTGAGTGTGATTGGTTGTATGTGTGTTTCCATGTGATGGCCTGGCGAGCCATTCAGGGTGTTCCCGCCCTCACCCAGAGTTGGCTGAGATAGGCTCTAGCCTCCTTGCGACCCTAATGAGGATTAAGAGACTTAGTAAATGAATGAACTAATCAATTGTTTTATTTTATTTATTTACCCAAAATACCATTCCTATTATCCCATTATCTCAAATGCTATCTCAAGGATGTATTGTCCAGCACTGAAGTGTATTCCCCAGATTGAATACATGTGCTGTCTGTACTTTTGTACTATGCATTAGGTTTGAAAAGATGGAGAAAAAATGTTTGCATGCAGCTGTTGTTAATACTGCATAACATATTCCCTTGAGATATAATTTTTTATTTCTATTCCTATATGGCTCCAGGTCCAGGTGTTGTCTTTTTGCTCACTTTTGTTAATGAAAGTACAATAACAACTGCTCTCATTTTCAAGCTGTACTTGTTAGCCAATCAGTAAGGAAGCTGACTGGTCTACTGAAGTTTATCACAAATGATCTCTGACGGAGGGGAAAGTGAGCCGTGAAGTCCCAGAGGATGTGGAACTCTGAGAATGTGTTTTCTCTAAAAGCCAGGTGTTAGGCATTGACCTATTAGCTGAAACATTTTGCCAGACCTCATGAGAAACAGTTATCTTTTACACAATTTTATTTTTGCTCCAACTTACACATTAACATGTCCAGACTTACAGTACAGCACTCACTTATGCATTTTATACATATTTTTATACACATTTTATAATCTGCTTTAATTGGAATATATGAATAATAATATGGAACATGATACATGTAGTTTTAGATTTAGTTGTCGGCAGCATGTAGTTTGTAATTTAAGTGAACCGAATGGCTTTTTAACATATAAAATATATGATAAAGAACAAGAAATGAAAGCAAAGCTAATTCGATAGTGCTTTGGCCCCAGTGTGCGATAGTTGATTTAGATTCCGTTGATCCTTTGCCAGGAACCACCAGCCTCTTCCGGTAGCATTAGGAGGCTGAGACAGAAAGCTCCGTGAGGATCCTGCCAAAGGAAAGTTGCCCATTGCATTTTAAAAGAGTTTTATTCAGGCAAAAACTGAACGATAGCCAGGCGGTCTGTTTAAGACAGAGAAGCCATTATCACTAAATGGATTATGTTTTCTAACGTACATGGGAACAAATTTTCTGCTTTATAAAATTAATACATATAGCATGATTAAAAATCGTTTATCTCTTAGATGGATATGAGCCACAGTATACAAATAGAATTAAATGTGCATATTTAACATGTGTATTAGTGCATGATAACTAATTTTTCACAAGATGTTTTTTCTCTTTCATGTTTACCAACAGAGGAACCATGACTGCTATTATTCTCCTATATGCCTTCCTCAGTTTCTCCTCTGCAGCAGTGATGTTTGGACCAATCAATGGTGAGCGGTTTGTTTTCATGGACTTTTTAAAAGTAATTGATTTTGTTTTGTATGTTGTAGGTCTGGGTTATTTTTCTGGTATACATTTTTGTTATTGTTTTGCTTCACTGGACTTACATGTGTCTTGCCAGATGAGGACAGTACCCTTAGTGTTAGCATACCCATGGAGCAGCCGCTGCGGCCCCTGCTAGGTGGAAGTATGGTCATCCCCTGTTATTTTCAGGACAACTCACCCCCTTACTCAGGAGCCACGACCATTGCTCCCCTTTCACAACGTATCAAGTGGAGCTACATTAACAAAGGCAAAATAAGCCTCATCCTGGTGGCAGTTGGGGGAATAGTACACACAGAGCAAGATTATTTGGACAGGGTAACCATGGTGAACTATCCCACAGTACCTACAGATGTCACCATAAAAATTTCAGAACTACGCTCCAGTGATTCAGGAACATACCGATGCGAGGTCATGCAGGGCACTGAAGACAATTATGACTCTGTGGAGATGAATGTTCAAGGTAATACACCATTCAGTACTTTTCACAGAAAGTAACATGTTAGATACCCAAGCCTAATGGTAAGACCACACATTCTTTACAATATTATTTTAGTGCTATTCTGGTATTTTAATTATATGGCTCCATTTAAAACGTTTATAAGTGAACATGTTAAAAAAATGGATGTTTTGAATGCTTATAGGGCTAATATGTTTCTAATGACCTCTTAGTGTTTTCTTAAGATGGAGTCTGTGGAATATTAATATGGAAGTCATTGTTTTCCGCAGGCATTGTGTTCCACTACCGGGCCATAACCAGCCGCTACACCCTGACCTTTGACATGGCGAAGGCAGCTTGCATCCAAAACAGTGCTGTTATTGCAACCCCTGAGCAACTGCAAGCTGCTTACGATGACGGGTTTCACCAGTGTGATGCAGGCTGGCTTTCAGATCAAACGGTCAGGTACTGATTGTCTACCAATTTTCTTTTATAAAGGTTCAGCTGGCTTGTTGTCCGCTGTTCTACCTTATACAAAGAGTGAATAAATAATACAGAATTATCCTGAAATAATTATGTAAGTAAACATTTGAATAAAGGTAATAATTCATGAAGGTTTACCATTTTAAAAGTACCAAAAAAAGGTATTTAGAGTAAAACCATTGAAAAAAAAATTTTTTTTTTTAAAGTTTGTTTACTTTAACAATTTTTACCCCCACCACACAGCATATATGATGTAACAAATAGGCCCCATATGGGTCCTGGTTATAAATACTTTTGTGCTCATCTTTTATGTCAGATCATATCTCTGAATAAATTAGCGAAAAAACCATTCAGTCTTTAAATTCAAATGTAATTCTCTTATTTCAATGTCCATATATGGTTTGTTATTTATGTTCCATGCACTAGTAACGGCATGTCTACCTTTACTCATTTCATACTCAGTTATAAGAGCTCAAAATCCCATGACCTTGATTTTTATCTCAAAGGTAATTTGTCTTATATGAAAGTTCATATCTATCGGCACTCTTATAAACGCTCTATTTCTAAAATATTGTGACCTTGCTTTGACTTTAAACTTTGACCGGCACATTCCAAAATCAAATCATCTCTGGAAGTCAGGTAGAAGAGTGTCCCCATCTAGGTTGGTGAAAACCTGTGCAAAGGTGTGGTTAGGATTTTTCACAGACCAATAGACAAAACAGACAAAGAAACAAAGAGATTTACAGACACTAGTGATTAGCATACTGCTACCAAAACTGTTTTGTTTTGAAAATTATTTTCAGTTAATTTGCTGATGATTGTGAAGTGTTTATATGAAACACCTAACAGTAACAGTTCTTTGTCATCCTTTGAAAGAATTGTCTTTGGAGACCTTTATTATTAAGAGTGTACTGTTATATTCCCCAGGTATCCCATTCATGAGCCCAGAAAACCATGCTATGGAGACAAGGAACATTTTCCGGGTGTACGAACATATGGAATCAGGGATGAAGATGAAGCCTATGATGTGTACTGCTTTGCAGAGAAGATGACTGGTAATAAATATATAATTATTAGATGTTTACTAAAAATTTCTAATGCATTTCTTGTGCTTTCATTTTGCAACTTTAACCATGTGATCCCCAGGCAGAGTCTTTTACTCCGTGTCCACGAAAAAGTTTACGTTTTCTGAGGCATCTGAACAGTGCGTAAAGCTTGGAGCCCAACTGGCCACCACTGGGCAACTTTACTTAGCCTGGAAATCTGGAATGGATATGTGCAACGCTGGCTGGCTAGCAGATGGGAGTGTGAGATACCCTATTAATATTGTCCGTCCTCAGTGTGGCGGTGGTCTCCTGGGTGTACGGACTGTGTATCGTTTTCTAAATCAGACAGGTTACCCGCAACCAGACTCCCACTATGATGCCATTTGCTATGAGGGTATGTACAGTGTCGACATATTTTTGTAACATGTTTGCACATGTACACTCATACATTATATACTATGAAGCCTCAAAATAAACCACTGAAAATAATTAATGTCTTTCAATACTTAGGAGATGATAAAGTACCCAGCCTTTCCCTTCAAGTACTTGATGTGCACGTGACCACAGACTCCCACGCTCCAGCACCTGAAATTCACTCAACAACAGACGTCCATTCTGAAGTACCTGATATTTACATGACCACAAGCTTCTATTCTGAAGTACCTGATACATACATGACCACAGACACTGAATTTAGTGTGGGTACCATCACCTCCAGTCCAGTCGCTTATCCTGAGAGTGTCACTACTGAGGGTGAAGTTCGAGGGGAATTTGTAACACATGAGCCCTTGGTCACCACCATGGAACCGCCCCCTTCATTCTATCCTACCATAATGGAAAATGTTACTGAGGATGAGGTGGTTGTAGCTATAGCTCAGCCTGATGTGCACTTCGAGGTACCTAGACATAACATCAGCACTGGTAAGTAGATGAGTGCCAGTCACTGAAATGTAAAAAAAATTATAAATAAATACAAATACTTGAATGCAAAATTATGTAACTATTTACATATTTAGCTGACCGCTAAAAACTTCTTTTTTCCTTCCAAATTCCTTTAAGAATTTAAAGGAACAGTATTCTACTACCGCTCAGCCACAGAACACTACGCTTTCACCTTTGTTCAGGCTCAGCTGACCTGCCTCAGGCAGAAAGCTGAAATAGCCACACCTGAGCAGTTGCAAGCAGCCTTTGAGGCTGGCCTGCATCAGTGCAATGCTGGTTGGCTCCAGGACCAGTCTGTCAGGTGATTATGCTTTTTAACACCATCTCCATACATCCAAAAACAACTCTAATTCATCATTTTAACCTATTCATAATGTTCTGTGGATAGTTAGACCTCACTGTTGATTTTTTCAATTGTGTTCTGGGCAGATATCCTAATGCCTATACTGAGGAGTGCTCTGGGGATCAAAATAATGTTTCTGGGGTGATCTCTCATGGATTTAGGCCTGAAGATGAACATTATGATGTGTATTGCTATATCAGCCAAACACCAGGTATGAGCATCATGCCGTATACCTTTACTATATATACGTAAGAAAATTTTAACATTGTGTAAATATACCTTAATTGATAAATTGGGAGATGTTTGTGTGCCAAGTGCCTTAAAATGTCTGCCTCACAGCAAGAAGATAATGGGTTCAAGTCTTGGGCTCGGTTTATTTCTCGGGCGTTTCTGTGTGGAGTTTGTATGTTCTTCCCTGCTTGCGTGGGTTTTTTCTGGGTACTACGGTTTCCTCCAATAGTCCAAAGACATGCACATTAGGCTAATTAGCTTTTCTAAATTGCCCCAGGTGTGGATGTGAGTGTGAATGGTGTTGTGTGTGTAGGCCCTGCGATGGTTTGGCAAGCTATTCAGGGTGTACTGCACCTTTGCCCAGTGTTGGCTGAGATAGGCTCTGACTGTGCCACCCATTGCCCAGTGTAATACACTGACCTGCAAAAAAAATTTTAAATCCCGCACTTAATATTTAGTTGAACTACCTTTTCCCTTGATAACAGTACGGAATATTCATGGCATTGTTTTGACAAACCTAAGCAACATCACAACATTTGTTTCCATTCAGAGTTGACTTCATTTTCTACCAACATCTTGAATTGATGATGGGGAAATCAAACCACTCCATAAAGTCTTTTCCAGCACATCCCATACTCTCAACAGGGTCAATGTCAGGACTCTGTGGTGCCAGTTCATGTGTGAAAATTATTCCTCATGCTCTCTGAATCACCCTTTCACTATTTTAGCACCAATTTTATACCCATGGCATCAGGAAAGAAAAAAATCATTGATGGTATGACCTGCTCACTCAGTACATTCAGGTCATCAGCTGACTTCATTGTATTACCACATAATGTTGCTGAGCCTTGACCTGACCAACTGAAGCAATGGCAATTGTGTGTTGTAATCAAGGCTAAAGGCATTCCACCAAAATATTACAGTGCAGGATTTTTTTGGGCTGGTCAGTGTATTACAGTACATTAATCTACTTCAGTCACTTTTTTAAAGGAAAACATCTATTTGATTTTTTCTGCGTCACAGAAACTTATTAAGTAGCAAAACACTAACATAGAGTATAAGCAATTACTGTTTAAGATTCTGAAATTTCAAAAACATTGAAAAATAGTGAACTCTGTTTAACATACTTACTGAGAATAAATGAATAGTTCTTAATAATTAATGAGTAAGACAAGTATTATTGAAGAACTGCTTGTTCATTACTTTGTAATTGCATTTCTCATTGTTTCCTAGATGAAACCTTATATTTCATTTCCTTGGCAAACCTTACCTACCAAGAGGCATCAGATTACTGCTATAGTCAGAATGCCACCCTGGCCTCCACAGGAGAGCTGTATGCAGCCTGGAACCAAGGCTTCCATAACTGCGACCCAGGCTGGTTGTCTGATGGCAGTGTCCGCTATGCAGTTCAAACTCTACATAGCTGTGGTGTAAATAAAACAGGAATTCACACCATTTATGCTAACCCTGACCAGACTGGATTCCCAGATTCTTACTCCAGATATGGTGCTTACTGTATTGGAGGTAATAAATACAGGTCACATCAGTACAAACATGCAAGACAAGGGTAGAGATCAACACTGAACAAGCTTAATCTGTGGGTTATGTTCTTCAACTTCTTCTGCTTGTCTCACCAGAATCTACGGAAGGATTAGATGGCTACAGATCTGGAGATGGAGTATCCTCTGGAAGTGCATCTGGCAGTGGCTTTGGCAGTCCTGAAGGTTCCAGCAGTGGTCATCTTGGTCCACCTGAACCTGACAGTGTCAATGCCAGTGCTGAAGGTTCCAGCAGTGGCTTCCCCAGTGGATATGTATCTGGCAGTGGCATTTCATCTGCTGAAGGTTCCAGCAGTGGCTTCCCCATTGGATATGTATCTGGCAGTGGCATTTCTTCTGCTGAAGACTCCATTAGTGGCTTCCCCAGTGGATATGTATCTGGCAGTGGCATTTCTTCTGCTGAAGGCTCCATTAGTGAATTCCCCAGTGGATATGTATCTGGCAGTGGCGTTTCCTCTGGAGAAGGTTTAAGTAGTGGCTTCCCCAGTGGTGATATGTCAGGGTCTGGTGGGAGTGGCGATGGCTCAGGCCACATTGTCATCTTTAAGGAGAGTCTAGACAAGATCTTGGCAGCAAGACCTACCATAAGAGACTCTCCAAAAGCAGCAGAAGGGAGTGCAGAGTTTTATACCTTGGGAATGGAATCCGGAGCCTTCAGTGGGGAGTTCCTAGGATCAGGTGACGTGTCTGGATCTGGACAGGACAGAAGTGGGTCTGGTGATTTGTCATCTGGATCTGGCAGTGGAGATGCGATCGTCCTGGTTGATCATTCAATTACCTATATGTCTTTTTCACAGCCTATAACAAAGCAAGAAATTATTGGAGGACAGATAGAATTTAGTGGATCCAGTGGGGTCCATAGTGGTGACGTTGAAAGTGGTTCTGGATTCAGTGCTGTACCCAGTGGTGATATCATAAGTGGTGCTGGGTTTAGTGAAGTGCCCAGTGGTGATGTTATAAGTGGCTCTGGATTCAGTCGTGTCCATAGAGGTGGTATCATGACTGGCTCTGAATTCAAGGAAGTCCATAGTGGTGATGTTATAAGTGGCTCTGGATTTAGTGATGTACATAGTGGTGATGTCGTAACTGGCTCTGGATTCAAGGAAGTCCATAGTGGTGATGTTGTGAGTGGCTCTGGATTTAGTGAAGTTCCCAGCACAACCTCTGGACCTTCTGTTCTGTCTTCTGATTCTTCATATAAAGAGCTTACAAGTGGCCAATCAAATGGAGATTTGCTTCTAGACTTGAAGCGGATTAATGCCACAGATACATTACCCATGAACACCACCAGCACAACCAAGTTAACTTTTGCATCCAGTCCCTTGACACTCTACCCAACACCAACCTCCATGGACCAACCCACTGATACTGAGGGTAAACCCAGTCACTTCTTGCCTAATTTTTTCTGTAGTGAGAAATGAAAATTATAAGCCATGCTATCTTTAACCACACCAAGTCTTAAACCACCAGTCTTGATTTAAGATTGCAGTTTGCTAGCCTGTTTATTTGCAACAAATGACCATTTACTAATTTGACCCAACCTGAATAATATTTTAGCAGCACTGGGATGTGCAGATGGCTGGGTGGAATTTGATGGCAACTGCTATATCCATTTCAATGAAAGAAAGAATTGGACGAGTGCTGAACAACACTGCCAAGAGCTAAACTCTCATCTCCTTAGCATCACTTCAAAGCAAGAGCAACTCTTTGTCAACAGTAAGTATGGGTATTTCATTAAATGAGTTAGTTAATTATCTATGAAAGCTGAATAATTGCCGTTCTCACTATGAATCCATTTTCATACCTGTATAGATCACACATGGCAATACCAGTGGCTTGGACTTACTGGCAGGGACCAGCAAAATGAGTACCGCTGGACAGATGGAAGCCCTTTGGTGAAATCTAAATCTATAATTATTTAATTTTAACTTCTTCACTATCTGTATTGATTAAATGTAAATGCACTACATAAGTTTATGACTTAGATTAATAAATTGTCACCTTTCTGACAGGAATATGAAAACTGGAGACAGAACCAGACACTCTACCATTATGCTGTAGAAAACTGCATAGGAATGATTTGGCATGAGTTTGGCCAATGGATTAATGTGCCCTGTAACTATCATCTGCCCTTCACATGCAAAAGTAGACCTGGTAAGTACCTTATAAAGATATTTCAATTTTACATAATATACTGGTAACCTTTACACTACACTGAGTGTTTTGTTGTTATTATTATTATTATTATTATGTACTACCGCTGCCCTTTATTGGTGCATCCACAATGAATACCCTTTTTAATGGAGCCTAAAATCCTGACCTAAACACTGTGGGTGTTAATTCAACACTGGAAATTTTGCTGTGTAGGGTCTATAGCTGGACTCTCCAGATTAAAACATACGTAGGTCTACACATCCCCATTCTTTTCTCTTTTGGGGTTAATTGGGAAATGCCAATTGTAGGCAAGTTATATGAAATAATATGTTACTAGTTGCCAAAGCATCCGATTTTAATTGTTTGAGGGTACAAGTGTTTTGGTTGGAACCCAGTTCAACCATTCATATTGGTTGGATTTATCATTCACAGTGTATGCCTGCTGGCTGTATTAAGACCGCATGGATAGTTTTATAGTTTTGAAAGTAATGGACGATGAAGAAGCAATAAGGCAGATTCATACTCTATCCAATTTCCTCATCCAGTGAAATGCACCACACCTCCTGATGTTGAAAATGCCAGGATATTAGGATACAGCAGGGATTCCTACCCGGTCTACTCCATCATCCGCTACCAGTGTGACCCTTTCTTCACACAGCGGCACCATTCTGTAATAAGCTGTATGCCAGACGGCCAGTGGGAACAGCCTAAAGTGCAGTGTGTAAAAAGTGAGTTTAAAGTTTCCAGACACAAGCAATGAACTTGATTACTGCATTTTATAGTGTGAGGAAATAAGTCATAAATCAATTTCTATGCTAAGTATTTAGATTTTCTCTTCACATCATGCATTACATAAAGCATTCATGTCTAACTATTTTTTTTTAATTGGCTTTGCTGGAGGGTGGCATGGTGGCGTAGTGGTTAGCATGTCTGTATCAGAGCAAAAAGGGCCTGGGTTTGAGTCCCAGGCTCGGCAAGGGCATTTCTGTGTGGAATTTGCATGCTCTCCCCGTGTTTGTGTGGGTTTCTGCCCACAGTCTAAAGACATGCACATTGGGCTAATTGGCTGTTACAAATTAAGTGAGTTTGAATGGTTGTTTGAATTCAACTAGTAAAGGTCAGTGTGTGTGTGGTGCAGCAGGTGGTGAGTTTCAGAATGAATATCATGCAATTTTGCTCTACTTCAAATATCAAAATGAATTTTGTTTTGTAAAAATCATTAGCAAATATATGTTTCTTTTATTTTTCTGGCGGCACGGTGGCATAGTGGTTAGCACGTCCGCCTCACAGCAAGAAGGTCCTGGGTTCGATTCCCAGCTCGGGCG
>JBCNYG010000022.1:43130493-43151472 GCA_039654305.1 Porochilus rendahli | reverse complement strand
GAGTCGGCTGAGATGGGCGCCAGCCTCCCCGCGACCCTAATTAGGAATAAGCGGTTCAGAAAATGAATGAATGATGAATGAATGTTTCTTTTATTTTTCTGTTGGTTGGTGATAATTGGCCTATTTGCCTGCTTAATCTTTTTTCTCCTTTAGGCAACTAAATAAATGACAAGTGCAGTGGATTTCATTATTGAAATGATATTGAATGCTTCAAAATTGGGAAGCAAGACAAATTAAGCATAAACATTGTTACCATGTTGTGTGTAATTTAATGTACTATTTCCTTGCATTACCAGGTACCACGCAAAGCCGACTACAAAAAAGAGCCAGCGAGTGGCATTCCAAAGCAGTCATCAGTCGAACATGAAGAAAAGTCCTCTAAACAGGACACAAGGCACACACTTCAAATCATCTAGAGGACTGTTGTTAGTAAAAGCATTTCTGCACAAGTCTTATTTGGCCACAGAAGTCGAGTAGCCTCGGTAACAGGGTCCACTTTATACACTGATGCACAATACGTACTGTTCTGTTCTGTTCTGTAGTCCGCCTGGCTGATTTATTTTTGAGTCTTACTCAGTGCCTTGCTGTTGGAGAAAAACAAGAGGAGACAAATTTTCTGAGTGAGAGTTCAAGGAAAGAATATCTTCCCACCATTAAACAGTTTTATTTCTTGTGCAACCTGAAGTTTAACCCAAAGTTAACCACCTGAACTCGCAGCTTATATTTTAGTTATTCAAGCTTGAGCATATTATACTACTTGGAATTATTTAGTAAATCCAGTAAGACTAACTTGCAATCATGCAGTTACCAGAAAGAAGAAACTGAGTGGATCAGACAGTGAGTTAAAATTTCTAAAGTTAAAAAAAAGAATTTAGATTATCTTAATTAATAACAGGCTGAATATTTCATGGAGATAACGGGAATGAAGTATTGGAAACAAACTGCTTTAAAGTATTTTTATGTACCTCTGGTTGTCCACTTTTTTCTTCCTACTTTGCACCATTTTCTCTGCTTTTTCATGTGAGAGATTTGAAAAAGTGAAAGAGTGAGTGATTGTAGAGAAGGCATAAGAGTAACACTTATATAAAAGGACAAAAGGCTTCAGTGACTACAGCTGGATACAAAAAAAACTCAAAAGTATTTAAAATTTATTCTGACATAACCCCCCCTCCATTGTTTTGTTTTTTGTCCTTTGTACGTCTCACTTCATCACAGAAAGCAAATACTGTGAAACATAGAGTATTCATTTCATTTCTGTTTCTGTTTCTGTTCACTGGAATTTTTTTAATTAATGGTATAATTCACCAACAGAAATGAAAATATTATTTATTAAGAACTAGAAGCTTAAAGCACATTTAATTGTCTTTTCATTTAGGAAAGCTTTTCCCCCATATGAACTATGGGGGATGCTTATATTACAGAGACACACAAGATTGCTAATCGCATAGAGCCGCCTGCCACAATTCCAACACTGATAATGGAAGATGGCACCACAAATATTAACATGTTCACATGCCAAAATCTGGCTGGGTAACCCAGAGCCATCTCTGTAAAATATGTGGTGATTATTGCACTGGTTTGTATCGTAGTTATACAGAGTAATAGCCTACACTTGTATATGCCATTGTCTTGCTGTAAACGGTTACATTGAGCTCATAGCTATCGGAGTGCCACCCCTGTGTCCACTGAATAAACAGAGGCTAAAATATGAGGTGTTTCCAGGCCATGTGTTGGTTGTCTGTCTGTACTAAATTGCTGTTTTGTGTTACATTTG
Organism: Porochilus rendahli; assembly: GCA_039654305.1. Taxonomy (NCBI): domain Eukaryota; kingdom Metazoa; phylum Chordata; class Actinopteri; order Siluriformes; family Plotosidae; genus Porochilus; species Porochilus rendahli. The sequence goes on along the minus strand of JBCNYG010000022.1, from coordinate 43,149,698 downwards.
TATTCATATGATTTCATATAATAACACTTCAATTAAGTAATTATGCAGCTGTATAAACAGATCTTGTATAAATCCAGTTTTAAATAAGTATCATTAGCTATTAAGAGAAATACTATTCAGCTCATTTACACGCATTTGTCCCTGTACAGTTTCTGTACAAACTGTCTATTTACTTGAAAGGCCTATCTCCAGGAATCTCTGAGAGGAAAAAAACAGCCAGGCTCATGAATACGTCATTCATAGGTGACAGTAAACACCTTCATCCAAAGCACAGCATAGGGAAAAAACCACCACCACCACCGACAACAAAAAAAAAAACTATTAGCTGAGCAACAGTGCTGTCTTTTCACATTAACATCACCATGCCTCTTCAATGTTTGGGAAAGCAGGTGTAAAACAGGACATCTAGGAGTTTGAGCAGTAAGGATTTTACTGGTCGTTATGTTTCCCTAAATGCACCAGTGTACCTCACAGTGCTTAATATGCCAGCCAACTCAGACAGGGTGGCATATGGCTGGAGTATGAGGTCCAGCAGAGCATCTGTATGTGTGTGTTCAGTTTCAACTCCGTCATCCAAGATCCTTTGCGGTTAAGTGTGCCCTCTACCGATCCATGCATAAAATAACCTACAAGTGTGAAAAATTCTGCATTAACACAGCAAACAATTTTCCAACTGGTATTGTTGAATCATCATCATGGCTGTTGTTTCATAGACACTTGTTCATTCATTCTTACACAGTAGCCACTTTTTCCTGGTTAGAACTTGTGAACAATCTGGAACACCACGCATGAGGCAATACTATACACGCACTGGGGACCATCCTTGTACCTGGAGATCAACCACTCTTCAGACTTTAGCTCCAGTCATAATGGTGCACTTGGTAGATCTAAACAGTAGCTTAAGACTTCCTCTCAAAGTCTTAAGTGTAAAAGAAAGGATAAGATGTTTAGGTGGGCATCATTAAGGTTGGAGTGAGAGTCTTCAGTGAGGCTGATTTTCAGGAACAGGGATAGTCAGCACTGCTCTATGGGAGTATCCATCCATTGCAGGACACCATAAACAAATATTCATATATTCACACCTAGCAGCAATGTAGAGTCACCAGTCCATCTACTGGGATATACAATATATTTTTGAGAGGTAAGAAGAACCTGGAGAACCCAGAGGAAACTCACACAGACATGAGAACTTGCACAGAAATTCTAAATAGTACAAGAACCCTGTTGCTGCTTTGAAAATAGTCCTTGGTTCTAAAGGGAGAGACAATAAGATCATCATAATACCTTTTTTATGTTAATGTGCAAGTATTTAAGCAAGGAGCGATAGACTGATTAGCAGAACCTGAGACTGGAAAAGGTTGTTCATTAATAATAGTAGAAGAATATACATTATATGTTAAATTGTATGTAAAAAAAAATTGAGAAAGAGGATTGGTATCCTAAGCAGTGTTTGGATAGGAGTACCCAGAGATATCAAGCCGGTTGAACAGAAATGTGTAAACAACTGCAATAAAAGCAACAGTAAACCAAAAGGGTGAATGATGACTGTTTTAAAGATAGTAATGACTGTCTAGTGTTTGTAACATCAGTGAAGGACAAATGTTTCTAAGATCTCAGATACACATCAGATACATCGGTTCTAAACTTTTATTTTACACTGCATATAACCAATACGGGTGGGTAAAAAATAAATTATATATGTGCCACCCATGCAATATATGTATGTGCCACCCATGTAATCATGTAATATTAAAAATAAATAAATTATTTTGATTTATGATTGCGTGGCTGGCACAGTGGCATAGAGGTTAGCATAGCCACCTCTTGGCAGGAAGATCCTGGGTTCGAGTCCCAGGCTTGAAAAGGTTGTTTCTGTGTTACGTTTTCTTGGCCTCCCTGTGCTTGCGATGGTTTCCTCCAGGTACTCTGGTTTCCTCCTACAGTCCAAAAATATGTACATTAGGCTAAGCTGCAGTTCGAAATTGCCTGTAGGTGTGAGTTCAAGTGTGGGTGTTGGCCCTGTGATGGCCAGATGAGCTGTTCACCTTCACCCAGTGTTGGCTGAGATAGGCTATAGCCTCTCCACCACTGTAATAGGAGTAAGCAGTTCTGCAAATGAGTGAGTGAAACGACAGCATGAATGACAAAATTGGTCATATGACTCTTTGTATGGCATGACTGGCATGAAAAGCAGGAGATAACCCCCAACCCCTGATGAAACCCGTACAGACACAAATGGACTGTGCAGAAGATGGAAAAATCCAACCCAGTAGTAACCTGGATCCAGGAACAAATCAGAAACTCTGGTGCTGTGTGAATGCAGTACTACAGAATATACCATTGTACCATGCCACATATATGCCACAAATAAATGAATACAATTTGATTTGTAACAATCAGTACTCTAAAAAATTTTTTTGGGGGGGGAAACATTTATTAAAAATAGACTGTAAACATGCATAAACACAGTTAGTGAAATTAAACAAATAACTATATGTAGGATGCTACATACACAAAGCTCTCGGTCATTTGAGAAAAAACATAGGAAATATATTTTGGTTTGGTTTGTTGCAGCTATATGTAAAATGTGATAAAGATGATGTATAAATGCACATGGAGTACATACCTGTAGTACATTTGATTGCAGAACACACTGTGTGTGTTATACACTGAAGGTCCAATGGTTTATTTGATGTGAGAAAATTTACCTTGGTCAGTTTTATTGTAGATCTGTTCCCTGAGTGACACTTGGTTTAATATTTATTTTACATGTTTAAAAATCAGGAAATGGAAGAATGAAAAACAAATCAGTTACTTAAATCCGAACTAAACTGCTTGCCGATTCACAGGAACTGCTCCGACACCCTTCATTTGTATTTTGAAAATTGGAAGGTGACTCATCAAAGCGTACGTCTGTCAGAATTCTGACAATCAAATTTTCTGTTGATTGTATTTTACACTGATGATCACAGCTGTGTCAGGGTCTTACCATCTGACTTTGTGACAGTAAACTCCATATTTTAAATGCTGGGGCAGGTAACCAAAGCTCCGTACACCAGGTTCAGGTGGGCCGCAGTTGGCTCTGGGTTTGACGATGGGGTAACGCACGCTGCCATCAGCCACCCACCCAGCATCACACTGATCCAAGCCCGCAAACCTCCATGCTGCATACAGCTGACCCACTTTAGCAATCTGAGCTCCATCCTTCACACACTCCCCCACTGCCTCAGAAAAGTTCAGTTTCAGTTGGTGATGCAGAAAGTAAACCTCACCTGAAATCAGGAAAATAACAATCATTCAATCATTCCTTTTTTCCTTACAGCATATTCATTCAGAAAAGGTTGTGGTGTAAACTTTTAATACAGCAATTCAAAACAAATTCATCCATCCAAGGGTACATCCTTAACAGCTTGCCAGACCATCACACACCCAACCATTCACACTCACCCCTAGGGACAATCAAGAATATCCAGTTACCCCAATGTGCATGTCTTTGGACTGTGAGGGAGGAAACTGGAGTACCTGGCGGAAACCCACACAAGCACAGGAGAGCATGCAAACTCCTCATAGAAACATGGGGCTCAAACCTTACAAATGTAGCTCTAATTTTTGTATTATATACTACAACAATTATTTGCTTCGTGCTTGGTGGATAACGCTGAATAGTCTGTTCCTTCTTCAAGATTTATTGATATCCACCTTGCCATTGGCAAAGAACTTATATAATGCCTACCTTTATTATATTATAATACATAACTAAATTATATTATATATGACATGCATTACTAATGCATAACTAAATATTAGGTAGGTACGTAGTATGGTAAAGTATTAAAGAAGTTAAATCTGTGCATTCACCATACTTCATCCAATCAAAAAAACAAACAGAGATGAAACTGTCGACTACTAGACAAAATACTTTTCCAATACCTACTGGAAGTTATAATTTCTTACTGAAATCAAAGCATCATGTTTTAAAAAAAAATAGAAAAAACTCATTTTTAATGAGTAAGAAAATTTTCAAAGGTTCTTTGTATTTAGGATATGTCCACAAGAGAAGGAAAACGCCATGGCAGTGGCTGCAAGCTGTTATCACCAGGCAGCTACCCCAAGAGCTCTGTGCTCTGTTGAGACACAAAGTACAATCTACATAAACAAGTATGATAAAATCTACCATGCTGTGTGATTTCAGTTTGACAGAATACAAAGCTAAATTGCAGCCTACAAAGCAGTAGCAAAAGCAAACAAGATAAGGAAAGTAAAGTAACGAGGTACCTACTTCACTTTCAAGTCAATGTCAAACTGTGAATAACAGTTACACTTGCACTTGTGTACTAATTTGCATCTGTCAAAAGCGGAGCATGCGCAGTAATCATGACACAGCTACGCTAACTCAGCATTCCTTTATTCACTTTGAATTGCCGACAACACTTAACGGCAACACGCTAGCTTGCAGTCTCTCTTGAGTCTTAAATAACTAGCTGTTTATTTGAAATATGTTGCCATCAGCTAGTGGAAGGATGGTGAATGGTAATGATTGATGCAAAGAATGTTTGATAATCTTATTCTTTGAAAGCTCTCGCAGGCCACAAAAAGTGCTAGCTAGGTTAGCTTTTGCCTGCGGGCCTTGAGTTTGACACCTGTGATGTAAACTGTCTGAAAAAATTATAGGCTACAATAAACACCAGTAATTCTCAATTCACAAAGGTATAAATACAAAGAAAATCCACGTATCACTAAATTTTCATCTGTGGCATGAAACAAAGTTATAATGCATAGTTTTCTTACAACTCTGCTCTTAAATTCAGGTAAACAAATACTTTTATTAGCTTTGTATGTATGCTTACTGTGGGTTTTTGAATGAATTTAATATGCAAACATGTTAATGATGGACCATTACCATTATGTGAATTCATATATAATTTAGTCATGTGTTAATGCCCTTATATCATAATTTCCATTATATTCTAAGTAATGGTATACTTGTAAATTTTATCCTTAACTACGTCCAAAACACACAACTGCTTAGTTTTAAAATGGATTGCTTGTCAAAGCTCTTACGATGTGTTTACATTAAGATAATTAGTTCAGGAAAAGATGTAAGCCAGAGAACAGATTCCTTAGAGCTGACTCTGTCAGGAGACAATCTGAGAACGCTTTTGCTTTTTGAAGTCTCGTGTTTTAGAAATGATAGCCAAAGCCAGTTTTAATCACTGAAGGCCAGGGTGTATTTCATGTGTATTATCCGCTGGCTTCATCAGAAGTACAAACGGGCTCCCTAGTTCAGCCCTTATTGCAGGGTGGAGACGTAAAAGTTTGCTCCAGCTGAAATGAGTCATACAATGCCTTGGAATTCTGCAACACCTGTTGGTGCTTTTTGGGGAAGTCCTCCTAGAATTTTTCTATTAGAATACTTTTCCAGATTTTTCAGCTGTTTAATGAAGTGCTCAGATGATTTTCGAAGAAAAAAAGAAATATTAAAATAATGGTCTATAATTAGTATGTGCATTTGTATGTGAAATTGTGTACAGAAACTAAGAGCCATTAATTATGGAGTTAAGGGCAGTGGTGGCCCGGTGGTAAGGTGCTAGATCCCTGATCCCCAAGCCCCACTATAAACGGGTTGTCACTGCTAACCCCCTAGTGCAGCTAACTGGGTTATCAAAGGCCAGTCATGTTTCTCAATGTCTGTGGTGAGAGGCCACAAGAACACAAGAACCATTGCTGTTGTTCGTGAAGAGTAGGCTGCATTGTTGTCAGTGTGTTTCAGCCCTGCAATGGCCTGGCGAGCTCTCCAGTGTGTACACTGCCCTCGCACGGAGTAGGCTGAGACGGGCACCAGCCTTTCCTTGACCCTAATTAGGATTAAGGGGTTCAGAAAATGAATGAATGAATTATAGAGTTAAACCTTATGGAATCATTAAAAACCCTCTGTCTTCTCAGAGTGTATTATTTTGCAATTATACGTCAAAGGAAAAGAGTCTAAGGTGAATAACTGAAAAACAATAAAATAATTAAATAAATATATAGCTGGCTAAATCAAGAACTTTTTAGTTTACCTTTATGTATTTTAACCAGGACATGTACGTTCCACACACTCCAATCAGAGCTAAGCACTGTGCAGGTAAGAGCATATTTATAAACTCATTCAGAGTTTCAGTACAGACTTCATGCAAACATAAAGAAAAGCAAACTAAAATAAGATTCAAAAAAATAATTATTAAATATGTATCATCATTATTTAAGCACAACAATGATGACACCACCTGCTCCAGTTGACTGTGACAAACCGTGTCTGTCCATCGTTTTGATTCAAGTATAATTTCTTAATCCACAGGTCCAATCAGTATGCACTGTAGTAATACCAAGTAATTAGGTTATAATATCATAATAAAGGGGGTAAATGTGATCTCAATGGTTTGGGTGTTTCTGCAATTGCTGATCTGGCATTTCGGAACACAGTAGTCTCTGAAGGTCAGATTGTTTGAGGTGACAGGTGGGCTACTTATGCAGCATTGTTCACAGCCGTGGAGAGCAGAATTGCATCACAGTACACATAAAATTTAGAAGTTTGTGGTGGATGGGCTTCAAGAGCATCAAACCACTTTGCACTGTTTGTTACCCATAGACTCCAAACGATATTTGAAAAATATGTCTATTCGTTCTGTTTGTCCCATATGACTGGCTGAATGGATAACTACATGAGCAGGTGTACTGGTGCTCCTAATAAAGGGAATAGTGAGTATATATAACATTTGCACAGTAGCAAGACATAAGGGAAAATTATCACCTCTAATTGAAGAAGTGAAGCAGTACGCATCAAAGCGATCGTTGGTTTGGTGGCGCACACCGTAGCTTCTTACACCCGGTGCCAGGTCTGTACCACCACAGGCATCTCGAGGCACTGCTACAGGGTACTGTGCTGTCCCATCAGCCAGCCAGCCGGCATTGCACCAGTCAAGCTTGTCTTCCTCCCAGGCTGTAAACAGCTGCTCAAATGTGGCCAGGCAAGAGCCCTGCTGCTCACATGCATCTTTAGCTTCCTGGAAGTTAAACTGGTAACGACCCATGGGAGAGTAATATGGAAACACTACACCTGTGGAAGACAAACAAACTGTGAGTGCAGATCCCGTTAAAACTAACCCAGTTACACATAATACTGGACTTGTCCATACAGAATGATCTTTCCAGTATTTCCAAGCTTCCAAGCCTTCTAAAGCAGTGATGTTGCTGTTTTATATAAAAATACAAGTATTACTATGTCCGTGGAATTTACCTGAACAGGTCATAAAACTTGTACGACACACAGTGTCCATGTCATTAAATATATTTTCCCAGCCAACCCTACCATATAGGTGCTACTGTAGGTACATCATTTCCAAATGCAATGTCCATCAACTGATCAACCATTAACCACCATTTTATTGTACAGATATTATTTCACTCATGGAATTCATTCCCAAATTCAACTACTCGACTTGAAGAAAGAAAAAAAAAAAGAAAAAATATTTAATGGTATATGTATATTTTTGAGTTTTCAAGAATTTTTTAATTATTTTTGACCAAATAAATTGTTGCCCTCAGTCTGAGTATTATTTTGATTTAAGACAATGATTGCATAGCCTGTAAAGCAGACTGAACCTTATATAATTAAAAAAAAATTAGAATAAAAATGGCTCCATGGCAATCAGGTCATGTACGACTTGATTTCAGGGAAGTATCAAAAATTTGGACCAGTATGTGTGATATGCAGTGCAAAAAATTAAATAATGGAATTATTTCCTCAGCATGCTGATTTATTTTTATTTTCACTGATTGGTTGATGGTTTCCTACAATGATTCTGTTGTTTTTAGAGCAAAACCTGCCAGTTATCACATAAGTCTGACTCCTATTGCAGCTCCCAAGTGGTGCAACCAAAAGGCGTTCAAGTTTATTGTCCAAGGACTTTAAGTTCAGATTCCAAAAATGCCACAGCCATCTGTGACTGCAAGAACAACAGCAGCACAACTGGAAATGTTGTCTGGGTGGGAGGGTTATCCCACTCTCTCCCCCTGTCAATCATATCCACACTAGGCTAAGACTGGGTGTTTGTAAGCTTATGTATACAAGAGAGTAGATAGCACTCAGTGTGTCATGCTGATCATGTGCTGCAACATGACTACTAATTTGAAAAGTTGCAGTTGGCTGGCTTCATGTTTCTTGGAAGAAGAAAGAGTTATTCTTCACTCTCTCTTGCTGATAGCCATTGCATGATGGAGGAATACTGACTGGTGTTTAAGAATTGGCCAAGACCAAAGAAAAAAGAAGAAGAACATTGCTGTAATTACACTAGCAATGTCATTATGTGACGTTGGTGGGGCCCAGAACCACCAATATTTTTGGGAATTAAGAAAAAAATCCACCAACATCACTAAGCAAGCCAGGACATCCCATAATTTTGATCATAATCATAATTTAGAATGCCTTTAAGCATAGGAATAGATAGTCTAGTCAGGAACTGTATACCTACAAAGCAGCCTATGTACTTGGTGCACCTTGAGCAAAAAAAATGGTCAATAAGTGCCAGCTACTTAGTTTATATTCTAGATACGAGTTACAGATGATTATGTCACCCCGAAACTGAAGCTCCACTGTAACACTCTCGTCCTCCAGGCCATCTATAATCTCACAGCGGTAGCGTCCCATGTCGTCACTCAGCAGCGGGTTGATAACCAGAGACGCGTCACCTGGAGCACCCCGGCGCAGACGCACTCGACCTCGGAAGTCGCCATAACTCCTATGACGGGACCCAAAAGCCACCATGACGCGCAGCTCTTGGGTTTCACCAGTGTTCGGCTGCCAGAACCACTTTACTCTTGTCCTGCGAGAAGAATTGACCTCTGGCTCATACCGGTACACACACTGGAGAGTCACGTTGCCTCCTTGTACAGCAGAAACCAGCGTTTGTGGAGATTCCACGTGAAGACGCACACCACTGAAGTAAACTAGGGAAGATTGCAGATTGTTCATGAGGGCCAAAAAAAAGCTGTAAAGCCTATATATAAGACACAGTGACTATCTGCATGATGGCACTACTATAGTTATTTTTCATTGGAAGCAAGAATGCAGCAGTATTAACAAGCACAACTTTCATAATGTGAAAGAACCTAAGCAGCCATACTCTCTCCGTTTCCATTGCCATCAGATGATAAATCCTGATAGTAGTAATTATTGGAGTATCGCAGGGCTTGACTCTGGAGCACAAGGTGCATCAGGAGCAACAGCAGGGGGCGCTTCATTCTCATATTCACAGGACTTCTGCCTTCCAAAACAACATCCTACACAAGAGTAAGTATTATTAGGATGATTATTAATTCATTTCATGAACCACTTAATCGTATTTTGGCTGAGGCTGGTGCCTATATCAGCCGCCACAGGGTGTAAGCGGGGTACACTCTGAAAAGCTTGCCAGACCATTGCAGAGCACAATATTCACACTCACACCTGGGGGCAATCTGGAACAGCCATTATGTGCATGTGCATTTGATGTTGGTTGAGGGGCAGTGGTAGCCAGGTTGTAGGGTGTCGGATTAGCGATCCCAAGGTCGGGGGTTCAAGCGCCACTATCAGTGGGATGTCACTGCTGTCCCCCCAGTGCAGCTAACTGGGTTATCAAATGCAGGCCATGTCTGTCACTGTCTGTGGTGAGAGGCATGTAAAAGAACCACTGCTGATTCTCATCAAGAGTAGGCTGCATAGCCATCAGCGTGTTTCTGCCCTGTTATGGCCTGGCGAGCTGTCCAGGGTGTACTCTGCCCTCGCCCAGAGTCGGCCGAGATGGCCCCGCCATCCTAATTGACGGCCCCGCAAGCCTAATTAGGATTAAGCGCTTCAGAAAATGAATGAATGTTGACTGGAAATTACTTTGTTAGAGCAGCAGCACCCAACCAAGGACCAATAAAGTACTATTCTATTCTATACCTTGGACCTGTAGATGCATTCTGATATCTTGCACAGATTTATTTCTGAATATTTGCTTAACTTTTTTTTCTAAATAATGTCATAATGGCAATAAAATCAATTTTCACATGAACTTATATTAAGATACGGGCAATAAACATCGGACAGTTAGACAAAGCTGCAACCAGCATGCCATTAAGTGTTTTTTCTTTTGTTTTCTTCTTCTTCTTTTTTTTTTTTTTTTGGTAAACTACAATTATTTATTACAGTTTATTGGTTTGTACGCACTGGATATTTAGGTTCTTCATAATCATAAACACAAACGTACCTCAAAATACACGAGATTAAATTTAAAAAAAACTACACACCCCCACCCCGATTACATTCAAACTGCATATAAAAATCAAAGCACAAATGAAGCAAATTCGATTTGAATTTCAAGAAAACTTCCCCTTGATTTGGATTATGAAGAAGTGCTTACCGCTTGAAGACGATGCTGTGCTCGGTACATTCTCTCAACACTTGTCTCATGTGTTCACATGTTCTCACTCCGCCCGGGTTTAATACACTCCCCCATACTCCCCCCCCCCCCCCACTCACCCACCCACCCCGGGGGAGTAGCCGGAGAGCTGTGATGACGTCAGAGAGGCATCCTCGCTGCTGAAAAGCACGAGCTTCCACCATCGGCACATGCGCATTAACCTCATTCTTTACAAACAATACAAACCTAATGCAGTAGACTCTGCAATTACCAGTAATTTACTCCCACGCAAACCAGTACAATACAATCCTAAAATGTGTTCACAGTGATTCAGGTCATGCAGGTTAGGGTCACCGTGGAACCAGAGACTCACCAGGAACAGTGAGCATAAAGCAGGAATACACCCAGCATAGCACCAGTCCATCACCATGCATGCACACTAAGTCTTTGATATGTGAAGAGAACCCAGCAGAAACCCACTAAGACAGAAGAACAGGCACAGTAACTCCACACAAGCTGTAACCTGGGATTGGTTCTAACCCAAGCCCAGGATTAATCCAGGAACCAAGGAGCTGTGAAGATTCAGTGCTACCATGCTGCACCACTGTGCAACCCTTTTTTGTCATTTATATTTGCTTTTCATATGTAAAAGTCCTACTCATTGTTTGATGCCTGGAGCATCCTAAGGAGAAAGAAGTCAAAGTTTCCAAACAGAACTCTACAGCAGAGAAAATGTTATGTTCAAAATCACCCATATTGAAAAAAAAAGGATTCTTGGAGTGTTTTCCCCCGTTGCTTTTAAAACACAATGCACTGGTTTTAATAGTAGTAAGATACAATTACATACATACATTATATATACACACACACATATATATATATATATATATATATATAAATAAAGTGTGTATATGTGTGTGAAGAATTGTTTAATATACACTACATGAGTGGGCACAGAGGTTTGCACCTTCACCTCACAGCAATAAGGTCCTGGGTTTGAGCCGGGTGGTCAGCGAGGACATTGCTATGTGGAGTTTACAAGGTCTCCCTGTGCTCGCAGGGTTTCCTCCAAGTGCTTTGGCTTTTTTCCACACAGTAGGCTAATTGGATATTCCAAATTGTCCCTAGGTGTGACTGTGAACGGATGTTTGTGCTACAGAACAGGTTCTGCAGGGCCTTGCAACCCTTTCCGGTAAAAACATACATTTCAAAGAAAACCACAAAAATGGCAGAATGGGATAATAACATAAGACAAGACCATAAGAAATACAAACTACAATAAAATTATAGGGCTTATTTTTCATATTTAAGTATTCCCTTAAATGACTTTTTTTTGGATAATGAACAAAAAGGTGCAGGCAGAAACTTCAGGTTATAGAAGAAATCTCACTAGATTTAGGCCACACACACACACACACACACACACACACACACACAACCATGATTTCATAAATATACAAAGATATCTTCTAAGCTATGGGCCACTGTTTATTTTTGTTATGAAGGAATTGTTTAAGCAAATATTATAGCGTAATTTGGTATTTTTGTATACTTTAAATAAACACAGCATCATTTATCAGGATGATAAACAGGGAAATGTGATCTGAAGGTACAAGCCTATCCCCAAACCCCTGAACTCTGACACTGCTCTCAAAAATACAGCTGGCTACGGAAAATGCTGAAAGCAGAATTCCACTTTTCCCCAAAGGCCTGTAAAGCTGTTTAATTTTCCAGAGTCAATAAAGGATGGTAAAGGTATCCTCAAAGAGATAGGATTTAAACCCCCCCACCCCCTCCCACCCCCACCCCCGACTCCCTCGCATGCACTCAATCTCGGAAGATTTCACAGAATGTCCTTTCATGGTACTCCATCACTTGGATTCAGTCTCATCCACCATCTCTTCTTCACAAAAGTAGAACTGAAGGTGTTGTTCTATTGTAAGCGATAGCTAGGTCAGCTTACCAGTAGCTGGAGAACGGAAAGGGCTGCACAGCGGCCTTTAGTGATGGGCAGGATGTTGGGCTGACTCCATCACTCAGCATTATGACACTGAGCAAAACACAGCTCAAGCTTTGTTCAGCATATGATCTCATGCTTTTCACCCTCACACATGACAAGAGACACGGATTTACCTTTGCCGCTTTCACGGATACGGAGACCCATTATTGATGCGTTTGAAGATCCCAGACTGTTTATTCCCAAAACGAAGATGAAAGCTCTTGCCTGGGGCAAGGAATGCCAACTGCCTCTGAATAGCAGGGGATGGAAGACGAGGATAATTGTGGTTGCTGACTCCAAGCCGAGATAACACTGTGCACTAATAGTGTGGTCAAAATGAAAAGACCTCTACAGATTCTCCCTAAGCACTTGTCAGTTTCCATTGCAAATCAAAAAGGACACCGAGCAAATTAAAACAGCTATTTAACTCAACCAAATGAAAGGCAGAGAAGAGAATTTAGAGAGATCTATGGGACATCAATACATCAGCACCTTTTGAGACAGAAAATATATACTTACACCACATTCACACTTTTAATTAAATTTTGGTAAAAAACACTTCATACACATTAAAAAAGCTTATAATTCATGTTGCCAAAAACCGATATGAAGTAGAAGACGACAGCAAAGGTCATTTATCCCCACAGTAATTACACTTCTGTCAGGGAGCTGTTTCCTGACAGGGATAAACTTCAGCTTACAAACTGGCCTTTGATGACAAGGTCAGACCTGCTTTCTCTACTGCAATCTTTCATTTACTCTGTGAAACATTTCCTTCTAAAGTTTGTTTGATTGCAGATTCTTGCTGCACAAACGACTCCTTCTGCTTTTTACAGCTTTTTTTCCCCTCTGGTTGAAAATGACAATGGTGCATGCATGTAGAACTTCTCCATGTACAATTTGAGGTACATTTTTGTTTTGTTCTTGCTGGCCACTTTAATAGGAACACAAATACTCCTAATTAGACTTAAGCAACACAGTGCCTGCAATCATGCAAATACTGGTCAAGAGCTTCAGGTAAAATTCACATAAAACACCAGAATGGGGGGAAAAAACTGGTGATCTCTGGCTTTGACGTTGGTATGGTTGTTGAGTTGTTGAGTACACCAAGTGTGGAGCAAAAACAACCAGCAAGCAGCAGTTCAGTGGACAGAAACACCTTGCCAGAGGTCAGAGAAGAATGGATAAAGCAGAGAAAAACACTATGATTACTCAGACATTCACTATTTATAAGTACGCTGAGTGGAAAATACATGTGGAACATTGATGTGGAGCTACAACAGCAGAAAGTCCCATTAAATCCCACTGCTGTTAGTCAAGAACAAAAACTTAAAGTTATACTGAAAACGGATTTAAGAGACGTAGAGTTGAAGAACAAAAAAGAAGGTGATTTTTCCCCCCAACTGACCATTTTCCTCAGATTATAAAATCCTCAGATAATAAAAAGAAAGTTTCTTTCAGCAGAACTGCTGCTCTGTGGATGAACTGCTGCTCTTCTCGACATCTGGTTTCATCCAACCTCATTCTAATGCTTGATTTGAGCAAATAAAATGAAGTTTCGTCCAGTATCTCAATGATTTTATTTACTGTGCTTCTGGCAGATGATTATATGATCAGATTGCGAAAGGGTGTTGCTGCATATACTCACATATTTTATGAACCATTTAATCCTCCTAGGGTCACATGCCGAATATGGGTGAGGGCGGGGTACACACAGCTCACCAGGCCAACACACACACACACACACACACACACACACACACACACTTATGGGGCTAATTCGGAAAAGCCAACTAGACTAATGTGCAAGTCTTTGGACCATGGGAGGAAACCAGAGCACCCAGAGCACCCACTCAAGCACAGGGAGAACATGCAAACTCCACAGAGAAATGCCCTCACCAAGTCTTTGGCTCGAACCCAGTACCTTCTTGCTGTGAGGCAGGCGTGCTTATCACGACGTTACTCTGCTGCTCTGGGCATATATTGCATTAGTAATGTATGAAATTAAGAAAATGATTATTAAAGATCTTAAAAACGTGGAACCGGTCAGTTTCAGAGAGCAGGTTAATATACCCAAGTTATTTATGGCCCCAAGTTCTGAGTTGCTTCAGGGTTGTTTCAAAACACAGAACAGAGTGAGTGTGTTTCTCCCTGAGTTCTATAAACAAAGAATGATTTCCTCTATAGACTCGTTTAATGGTTTTCCAGCTAAAATATTGCCTGATAGTTGGTTCAGGATAACATTGTTATTCCAGGAATTAGTTCTTCCTGGATGCCATCCTTAAACTGACATTTTCCTGCCATTCTTGGACCTCCATTCTTCCTGCCCTGGGACAAGGCTGCTATATACACTGCACCTAGTTAATCAACATGTGATAGACAATAGAACACTGGTTCTCTTGGAAATCACACCACACAGAGAGATCTTTATATCCTGTTTGGTTCAGGCTACTCTACAACAAGCCCGGGTAAGGATAGCACAGACAGTGACTGAGTGGATGGGGGGTGGGGGTGGGAAAAATGACAGGACATTCACAACATGGGACCAATTCAGCAGAGTCAACTATGTTCCAGGGCCGGTGCATGGTAACTGAGGACTCAGTGAATAGAGTCATCTATTTTAGGGCTTTATTTACTTGTTAGTTATTAAGAACAAGAAATATATTAAGATACACTGAAGAAATATATCAAATCTTAGGTTACTCAATATGGTACATAAAAACACTAAATGAAAACAGGTCAGAACAAATAACATACTGAATGGGGTTAACAAAGTTTTCATTGACAAATAGAAAACCAGTGAAAAAAATCTTAAGCTAAAATTGGTGCTGAAATCCTTTTTATTCAATTTTTTAAATTCATCCCACATCCAAATTAAACAAATGCCACATTACTAATCTATTATTATAGATAAATCTTTATCCAAAAATAAAGTTGTTTTCCCTTGGCAGATCTCATTAATATTTATTCTCATATCATATTGCACAAACCCATAATTTATAATTCATAAGGGTTGTTTGGGAGGAGGGTCACTCCACAACACCATAAGAGCATTATGTAGATTTGAGAGAGAGCAGCGATTCAGTGCAAACCATACAAATCATGCAACATTAGAATTCCTCCTCTTTTAGGACCTGTTTTTAAGAAGCAGCTTTATATTTGCTGGTAAGCCACAAAAATGTAAATATTACAGATGCATGACTGAATACATTGGATATACATTAATTGTCAGACTGAATACATAAAGTTCAAAGCAGCAAAAGGAAATAAATCCAATCACTTTGCTCTCATGTTATAATATTCAGAGATGATAGTTTATTTCAGAATATTTTTTTTAAATCAGTAGCACATTGGGATTGATTCAACTCTACCTGAGAAAGATCCATGGCAGTGTTGTGGCAAAGCACAAATGTAAAATGTACACTAACACTGAGCATCTGATTATACCTTCCTTGTTTCACACAACATTATTACAGTTGGCAAACAGTTTACTTATTTTGTCAAAAAAAATTAAGAAATAAAAATTGCTTTCAGAGAATGATGTGGGTCTTAAACGTTATTTTCAGCCATTATTTATTTATTTTTAAAAAAAGGATTGTTTTTTTTTTTAAATCTATGCAATCTATGAACTACTCACACACACTACTACTTATATAATTTAAGAACTACAACTGGCAATGTATTACTTAAATACATTGAAATTATTTAATGTGTGACCCATCTGTTCTGTACAATAATGCTTTAAACCAAATATTTTTTCATCTATACACTTCAAAAACATCCCACAGTCTATACATAAGCAGAGATGAAGCAGCACAAACTTTTTGTTTCTGCAATACTTATACTTTGCAATAAGTATTAATGGATCAGAAGAAGATTTTGATGCCAAAATCTCACTGCTTAGTGAGTTGAACAGAACTTACACTGCATGGTCTGTCATTATAACTGGGACATCCCTGAAGTGCTGGCAAGATCAATTCCCTGCTGTTGTTGTTGTTGTTGATCAGGTTTTCGTGTTGTGTTGTGGTCTTGGCGCCCTCTGGTGTTGGTAGTGAGGCAGTGCATTGAGTGGTTCAGGAAAGAGGGACTTAAAGGAGAGAGCTAGGAGGTGGTGATTTAATCTTCACAGCCCAGTAGCTCCATTCGCAGCGTGATGCGCCCATGCCACTCCCACGGGAGTACGCGGACAAATCGGGCGAAGAAAGGCGGGTCAAACCCATTCTTTTTGTGCACGTTGTTATCACTGTTGCCAGGGAAGATCTGCAGGTAGAACAAAGAACCATTAAGCACAAAAAGGAAAAGGTACCCTGAAACTTTGCTTGAAAAGGCTGCATGGATTCATCTGATTGCTGGCTTGTGTCGTTTCTAACAGATAATTGGCTATTAAGAACAAAAGACAAATGGCATGATCATTAAATACTTTATATTTTTCTCTAATATTTTCAAAAGGTATCAATAAACAGCAGTGATTTTTAAAATTAGATTTGGACCTTTTTTTGGACCCCAAACCTACAGGGAAACAAAAATGCGAAAATAAAAATGGTTTAAAGTGTATCAGAGATGAGTCTCCAACCTTGTCAGTATTTTTTTTGTCGTCTTTTACCACAGTCCACGTCTGGCCGTCGTCACTGTAAGCCACTTTATAGGCTGAAACAAACTGCACATTTCCAAAGTCTTTAGCTCCCTGTGTGATGATTCCTGAGACCTGCTTACGGGATAGCAAGTCCACCTGAAGAAATGACCAAAAAATATTTAATAACACTGCTACAGCAAAATGTTCGGTGTAACATTAAAACATACTGAAACTGAGTAAGCTTATAATAAAAAGATTTAAGTCAGTGAAAGAGCACTTCTGCTTCCCAGGCCATAGTTATATTTGATGATGTCCATATGCAAACATTATTACTATTACAGATATGTCAATTCGTGACCACTTGAAGCCAAAGTACATTCTGATGCATTAAAACTTAAATGTTCATGTCAACAAGACTAAAAATTACATCAGCCAAAAATGACCATGTGAATTGAGCTAGTATGAAAGAAGTGTTGTACTAATACAGCTACAGGTAAAAAACACTCAAGGGGGAACTAAAAACACAAGTAAACCAGACATTTGGCCTGGTTCTCTCTGTTCTTACAAGTTAAATTAGAAGAAACACTTCATATTCTACCCATACCCACTGGATATGAGCAATGGGCTGTTTTAGTCAGAACATACTTTTTGGGTTCACAGTGGCTCAAAAATAAAACTCCTAGTTTTTGTGGTTTCTTGTTACCAGTCAACATGTGTATCAGAGCTACAAGTCTAATGGTGTCTAAATTACTCTGTGTGAAAGTATAACAGGTACAGGGTCTCTAGAATAGACATCTGCTTATATTGTATCAGAATCGTAAAGAATTCACAGCATTATTTATATTATTCTTTATAAGCTGTATATATTAACTGAAGTAACAACAGCATCACTGAGAAACGTGGTTTTCCAGGGGGAAGATACGTTTTAAAGGCCATGCTTATCAAGCTAATGTGGAACTTTGTACAGAAAGTATTTCACATCGTTCAGCAAGCTATACAGTACTATGACGCATTAGAAAAAGGAATTAATATCTGAGAAAAGCTCTTCTGCCCACCACATGTAATGTCTGCTTTCCGGAGAAGACAATTTTGACGGACAAAGGATCCTGACAAAGCCACCTATTATATATTACAAATAGTGCTTACAAGCAGCAGAACATCTTTCTAGACTTCATGAAAATACGGTTGATGTTTTTTTTTTACTTCTAAAATTTGATCAAAATAATAACAAAAGTTTAATTCTCACGATGCAATAAGTGCGGATCGAATAAAGGTTATTTCATTCGATCTCAACAAATATGACTGATCGTCTTTACCTTGCCAGCTATCAATTCATATTCCGTGAGAGTTCATAAAATAACATGTATATATATCGCAGGACGTCAGTTGCAAATTATGCAGAGCTTCATCATGCCTCATAAGTGAGAACCCACCTCTCATGCCATATTGGCTCTTGTCTCTATTCTGATTTGTATCTACCCATATTTTTTCCAGTCAAAATATCTTAAGTGGTTGAAAAAGTCTTTCTGGTTAAACGTTCTGTATATACAAAGTGCCACGGTCACCTGTAGCCACTCAGATCTGCTGTTGGTGGCTGCAGTCCAGGCGTTGGTCTTTCCCTGCTTATCCAGACGGGCATAGTGTGGATGCCAGGTAAAGGCTTGAATGCCCCATGTACAGAAAGAGCTGGAGCCTGAGAGCTGCGCGTCTCCAATCAGCCGTGACTTGAAACCCAGTGGCTCTGAGCAACCTGTGGCATTAAGAAAAAAAGGTTTACTATGTTCACACATAAAAGTTTCACTTGGAGGATGAACCATGGCTCCACCTGAAGCAAAGAGTGTGTTTAAAATCTTTAGAGATTTAAAATTGTTAGCAGTATGAGTGATAGAGTGTGTATGAATTGCATGCTTATGAGAGCATATAGTGTGTAATGAATACAAATGAGCACATAAGACAAAACTGCCACCATTATTCCAATATATATTTATTTTATTTTGATATACTCTAATAATCACAAAAGGGAAATTGTCTCTAGATTTAACCCATCCAAAGTGAGTGCGCATACACACACGCACTCACACACACTCACTCACACACACTCACTCACACACACACTCACACACACACACACTCACACACACACACACTCACACACACTCACACACACTCACACACACTCACACACACTCACACACACTCACACACACTCACA
>JBCNYG010000022.1:43106027-43125745 GCA_039654305.1 Porochilus rendahli | reverse complement strand
ACGGTCATACGGAAAAGAGACTAAGGAGTTTATATATATATATATATATATATATATATATATACATACACACACACACACACACACACACACACACACATATATATACACATATTTTCCCCCTTTTTTCTGTTAAGAGCTTTGTCCCCTGCAATTGAGAACTGGAGTGATCATACATCATGAGAATGAGCGGTTTTATTGATTATGGAAGGTAGTTATGGAAATCCAAACCACCATGATATCTTAAACTGAACACACAGACCTATAAACTCAGACTCTAGTACTCCCACTGTGGAAGTGGGATAATTATGGGTAAACCGCACAAAAAACCAAGTTTACAGACCAACCCTGCTCTCTGAGGGGACAGCCTGTGAAAAAATAAAAATAAATCTGGGTTTATTCAGGGTGTACCAAAAAGATCTGGATCCACAGACGGTTTTCCTTAATTAACTGGAATACTTTTTATTTCATTTCAGATCCAAGACAGGTTTGAAACTAACAAGAGTGGATGGAATTGTTCACTTGTCCACAAGATGCATTCTGCACATGGAAGAGTTGCCATCAAATTCAACTGAAAGCATTTTGATAAGCATCAAGCTAATGTAACAATTTCCGATACATTAAGATATATACGATTGCACTATACAGACGTATAGCCAAGTCCAAGGCTGCCAAGATGACAATTATTCATTATATTAATATTTAAATAAATAATAGGCAGAACAGTGGAAAGCACATCCACCTCACAGCAAGAAGGTCCTGGGTTTGATTAACGAGCTCGGGAGTTTCAGTGTGTAGTTTGCACCAACCTAATTAGAATTAATTGCCTTAGAAAATGAGTCAATGAATGAATGAATAAATAATTGCTTATGGATCCAGACTTATGTGATACCCTGAATAGCATGAATAACTCTAAAGTGTTTCATAAATCTTAATGATTTAAAAAAAACATTAATATGCAAAACTGGTAGGTGTTAGAATGACAAATTAAGTGAATCCCACCTGCTGCTTCTTTTAATCAAAACAGAGAAGATCATCCTACTTAAGACTTTAATTATAGAGATCAGACATGATTTCATTCAGCAAATTTCCGCACTAGCCCTGTAATTATTAAATCAGTCACCTCAACACGTCAACTCACGCCAGAGACTTCTCTAGGTCGTGCAGAAATCACGCAGTGTATGTGTGGTGCCCCATGTCACACCAAAAGCCCACCCAAAATAAGTCTGCCTTCCTTATATGGTAAAGGACTGTGGTGCACACCTATTGATTTGAAATTTCTATAGCAGCATGTGGAGAAACAGTGCTTCTCATGATAATTCAAAACAAATCAAATAGGCTACTGTTAAAAACAAAAACATGCACGGACATCCTCGTCACTCTACAGTCAGTTCAAAAAAAACATCACACCGCAATGCTGGAAATGAAGGACATCAAATGATTACGTGACCAAGCGAACAGATGGAGTGCGTGACTGGTCACGGAGTACTGCAGCCAAGACAGCACACGCTGAAAATACAAGTAAACTCTGAGGTCAAAACCGAAACAGTTGCAGTTTCGAAAGGCTTCAATAATCCTGTGAAAAAAAGAAATGAAACCAAACTTTCAGATCCTGCCTATAAAAGTCAGGTCAAAAGACGATGACACGCACACACACACACACACACACACACACACACACACAGAGCTGTTCCCAATAAATACTGCAATTACCATGGTTACAATAAGAAAGCACACACTGTATATCTTGAATAGTTCATAATCTCAATATTCCAATATATACAATACAAGGAAAACCCTTAATAACAATAAAAATCCTGAACTGTAGTTTTTGTTTTCAATTTTTCTAGATTTTTATTGACCTCTAATTGTCCCACTTTCTTGCTTATCTGGTTTTGACCTGTGCATGTGTCTGGATTATGGGTTTATCACTGCAGAAACTGACCATCAGTGTTTTGACCTCAGCACTGGATTTGGATCATGCTTCTTGGAAGGTCACAAATAAATAATCCTCAGCATTTTCTATCTACTTACTTAATTCCTATTTGCTGCAAGTTGTATTGCTTGATAGATAATATTGTTTGTTATTTGTTAAAACTTAGAAATTTAGCCACATTCTCAGAAATCAAGCTGCTTGAAATATAGCACTGTTTATTCAAAACGAGGCTCCTTACATTTGTACCACAGGAACATGTATTAACATGATCAGACAAAGATAAGACACACAAAGTAACTTAATTTGTACAATCCTTCGAGCTTAATCATACTGCTCACACCCGTGTCACTGATACAGTGAATCTGCTTGCCTGAAGCAGGGAATAACACGACGGTGTGTGAAGACATTTGAGTAAATATCAATTGGAAATGTTGGATAAGGAAGAAAACAAAAGCTGATCCTGAGCTCATATTGCACTTTGACCCCAATCGATACGAGATGAGGCCAGTGAGCTGTTGTGTTTCATAGGAAAGAGCAGCATCTGAGGGAACAGTCAGGCTGAACACGAATCTATTGACTAGTGACAGAAGATGGGCATGTGTCAATCATGCACAGGCACACATACACATACGATGAGATTAAAGCAGTTTGGCTGGCTGTAGTAAAGGTTTACCCCTGGGATGTGCGTTATTAGGAACAATAGGCTAACAGAAAGCTTTAACAGTTGCCTCATTCCATTTTCAAATCAGACAACCCACCAAAAGCAAATGTGTCATGAATCATAAAACAGTGGTTTTTGTTCACCTATAAAAATTAGGGCTGGCTTCTGTTTTGGTTTTAAAAGTTCTTGGCAAGGTATTTTGAGAAACAAGAGAAGAGACACAGAGAGATGTAGGAAAGACAGAGCAAAGACAAAAGTAAATATTCCAAGGGAATCTGAGAGTTTTTCAAACAGAGACCTAGCAGAAGAACACAAGATTAGATCCATCATGGAGTCATCACACAGCCACATAACGGCTTTGGTAAAGGACTCATAGACACCAAATTATAGATTTCTATTTACACTCGGGGGGGGAAGGCGACACCCATAATTTCCACTCATACTTCCACATGAACACACACTGCTTCTAGTATTCTACAAGTATTCTAATGCTGAAACTCCACACCACAGATTCCAGCCTGTTTCAGGGGAGGTAATGTGGCTAATACTTCACCATAGAAAAGCTTTTGACACTGATTTCATGGTCTCTCACCGAGCTCTCAGCGTAATTTCACACCAGCAATATAACAATCCCATCAGCCAAGAGGAAAGACTGTGACAGTGTCAGAGTTGACTTAATTCACTCTTCCGCCTCCAACTCCATTTTACCCCAGCAACAAGGCGAGAGTGTGATGGCGTGGGTGTCATACGCAGTAGGCCTTTCCCTGTTGGCTGGACAACCGAGTATGTGTGTGTTTTTACAGTGTGGATATGTGTGTGTGTGTGCAGCATAGACATGTGTGTTTGGCTTTGTGCTGGCAAAAACTTTGCTTTTAAAGTGTACAGAGGTTTTCTTTGGGCAGTCATTCACTTGTTCGCTTTTATCGTCTTAAAAAAAGTGCTATCAAAAAGGAGCTTGACATGAGCATGTGTAAAGTTTATAAACAGTATAATGGGTATGTTATTCTAAATTACAGCTGACTAACAGGCATTGATGTTTTTTTTTTATCCCGTCAATCATTGGGGGGTGGGGTGGTCATTTCAAAAGTAAACAAAAAAGGGTGTGTAATCCTTATAAAACATCAAGCAAAAATCACCCTCACAAAGGAGTTAATGTTTCTACCCTCAGTTTGTGTGTGTTTATTAGCAGGATAACACAAAAAGGTTTATCCATAATTTCGATCAGATATGGTGCTTTGCACTAGGAAGGCTCCATTAGATTTTGGAGGTTATGACCCAGAATAATTTTAAGGATACTTTAATATTACGAGATTGGACAAGTTTTGACATTTTGGTTCATATAGTTGATTGCTAGGCTTGTCAGAGGTTTGCGCTCTTTGAGAGCTCTTGTTTGAAATGAATTCATATTACACATCTAATATGATTTGACAAATGTCTTGACACAATATTTACATCAAACTGAGCATAACATTTCTAACATATCCCAGTTATCCTCCCTAGAACATGTATCAATAACATCTGTGATAATAATAATAATAATAATAAAATGTACCGCTATGGCTAAGAAGGTTGTGGTAGTTTTAGTTTTTGGCTCAACGTCATCCATTAATTATGGACTAACTTAAAGCTGTGCTTTGCTTCCTGCCAAATAATTATTTATTCCTGTCTGAAAAAGAACAAATAGAAAAGATGCTCCCCTCAAAAAAAAAATCCAGCATGAAAATCAACAGCCTTCTTGATCTTCATCTAAAGACGGTAACGACAGTCTGAGGATATGGTTTCTTCTTTACACCCACACACACTTAACGAAGCTCAATCAAATCATTATAATTGACACCACCATCTGGAAACTAGAAACAAATTGACATGGAAGGTCTTTGCTCCACCATGAGTGCTGGAAAGGTTTAGTGAGCTTCTACTGTTAACTTTTTAATCTTAATAAAAGTGCAAGTAACACTTAAATATATTTATTTTATTTTGCTATACTGTATTAATTCCACAAGGGAAATTATTGCCTCTGCATTTAAGCCATCCCAAGTGAGCACACACACACACACACACACACACACACACACACAAACATAAACAGTGAGCACACACACGGAGGAGTAGGCTGCCACAAGTTGGGGCTGCCCGGAAAGCAGTTGGGAGTTAGGTATCTTGCACAAGGGCACTTCAGCAAATAAAGGATAATACATGACAGGAAGAACTGGTATAGAGGGAAAGATCATGGACTAGATTACTGCCATCAACCTCATGTTCATCACTTCCATTTAAACCCATTAAACAGTGACATCACTGGTAAAGCGAACCAGATCTTCTGGCTGGCAAATCAAAAAGTCCCTATTGTCTTGAGCCCACACGTGCATTACCACAGGATATCTTTTGCTATTTTAATGTGATAAACAAAATGCTGGTTAGCTGTTGTGTTTTGTTAAAGATTCAAGCACTGATATCCAAAAAGAAAAATACACTGGCAAAGAGCTTTCAAATGGACAGCCATAAATAAGCCTTAAAATCCATTACTTGTTAAGTCAGGTTTGCTTAGAAACTATTATTGGGGAAATAATACATACATACACAAGAAATGATTAGGTTAAAGTTGTCTTATCATTCACTTGTTCAGTCCCTTACACACACACACACACAAAGCCAGCTTTGATGCCATGATGTTCAATTATTTTCAAAAATAGTCTTCTCCCCTAATTTCCTGAAAAGTGAAGTTATACATTCATTTAAACTCAATTTACCTGGGTGCCGCTGGAGGCAGAGTCGAGGTGAGGCTGGGCCGTATAAGGTTTTCCACAAAAATACACTTTGTTTTTAAATTGTCAATCTTCTCAAATCTCTATTTTTACTTTTAACACAAAATAGGATGAAAACGTAATGAACAAATTAAGAAAATAAAGAAATGAATCAGTAATAAATAAATAAATAAATAATTAGATTTTTCTGGTCAGCGACTATATGAGGTTTCTTCAGTCTTCTGTATCTGCTATATTCAGTTTCTAATGTCTGTATTAATCTTTAACCTTTAAACTTCTTCCTAACATGAATTGTCCTGACCATGAATGGAACATTGAAGAACATGAACTATTCATTTGAACGTGGCTTCTCTTGCCCTGAAGTTTCAATGAAGCGTTTAACCGATGCACGGAGAACGTTATTTCTGCTTTCTTTTTCTTGTACCGCAGCACGACGGTTGGCGTTTCTTTTACGTTCGATGTTCATGTCTTTCATGATGACACGAACATCATAGCATTTGTAGATGGTAGAAAGTACCGGGGTAGTGAGTGCAAAAAACACGACTGCTCATGGACTGTTATCCGCCCTGCTGTTGTTACAGGAAAAGGAAGCGGAAATGACACCGTGCTTCTGTTGATGTCATTTGTTCATTTGTTCTTGTCTGTTATAGCCAATGGACAGGTGTCACTATGTGAGGCTGCATTGAGTCCCTTACTTTTCTTTCATCCCGCTGCGTTCGCATCACTTCGACTTATTTTGTCAGAGAGAGAGACCTCATATTAACTCTCTAAGTGCCACTGAAGTGTGTGTATAAATATATGTTCGTTTAGCTCTGCACACAACACTGTAAAGTGCCAAACATATCAAACTCGCAGGCCGCAGTAACGTTAAACTTTCATATTAAGGCGGGAGCCACAAATGATCATTCTGCCGGCCGCAATTGGCCCGCGGGTCGCGAGTTTGAGACCCCGATTTAATCCAAGCACAGAGTTTATTATCTGAGTTAACTAACTAACCCAATCAAATGTTTGTTAGCCAACATCTTTTCCCAATAAATAACATATAGCTAAGAACAAATAATAAATAAATCTAAGAGTTAAAAAAGAAAAAAAATCTGAAAAGCAATGCTAACTGCATATATACACACGTCACACAAACACACATGATGAGTGCACCTTTTTTATTTGTATTTTTTGATAGGAGTGGAGTGGAGTGATCAAGAACCAGTAAAGGTTGTCTGTTTGTAGAGTTGTCATTTTAAGCATTAAACTTTCAACTTACCCTGCTTCAAATATAGCTTTATCCCAGTGTGTTCGGGGCCACATGGCTATGGGAATGTAGTTTTGCAAGCTGTGATTATTCCTGCTGACGGTAGCAGTTTGGTTTATTCCATCCTGCCCCTACACCAGCAATAAAATCCAACACTGATTTAAAGAGAGGACAGGGACACTCAGCAGCACTGCTACTGCTACGGATTTGCCATTTACCAGAAGATCCCTAGCCCCACTGGGCCAAATACAGGCCTCAGTATTTCAGTGCTAATCAGTTAAAATCTCAGCATGGGAACAGCTGCATCTGATTCCATGTCCTTGTTACTCTACAAATATTTGCTTGCACTGATAAGAAGGCTGTGCTGGTTGTCATACCCACCATGCCCCCTGTTATCAGCACAGAATATCAGACTGCAATACTATGTTATGGTTTTCCTTATGGGATCTAAAGATGTTTAGGCTGGAAAAGGATTCGTACTGTTTTCACAGTTGGTGCCATCAAAGCCTTTCTGACACTTGCACGAATATCCATTGAAGACGTCTCCTCTCTGTGGCTCACAGATGCCATCATTTTTGCAGGGGTTAGGATGACAAGGCCCTGCAAATGAAGGGCAAAACAGGTCTTTAAGCATATTCTGACACCAGGTTATATAGTCAAACACACCACACTGATCTCGATCTAGCACTTATCATTACCAGTCTCTGTCTCATTGCAGGTGTCTCCTGTAAATCCGTCTGTGCAGATACAGATAAAGGATTGTGTTTTCTCTTCTTTAACCACACACGTCCCGCCATTCTGACACACATTGACCTTACAGAAATCAGCTGTGGGGGGGGAAAGGACATAAAACATTCTTTCAGTTTAGTTTCTTACTTTTCCAGGTGAGTATTTTCACTAAAATTACAGAAGAGTGATGTGTGTAGTGGCCTGGGAAAACCCTTCATTGTCATTTTGAAGAAAATGCTTCTACATTTACATCTGTTTGAATGTTCCTTTTTTTGAACTTTAAACAATGACTGTATGTACAAAACACCCATCAGCCATAATATTAACACCATCTGACTGGTGTGTGGCTAGGCAGCCCCATTCACTGAAAGCTGGACTGTGTGCTCTGACCTCCTTCCATCATAGCCAGCATTAACACCTTCAGAAGTTTGTGCCACAGTAGCTTTTCTGGAGGATCAGACCAGCCAAGATGTACTAGCGTTGACCTCAAGTGCATCAGTGAGTCTTGAGGACCTATGACACTCTTGCCTGTTCACTGGTTGTCCTTCTTTGGGCCACCTTTGGTAGGCATTACACCACTGCACACCAGGAACACCCCACAGTCGTTTAGTTACCATAAGCGGCCCTTGGCTATGTCACTCATGTTGTTATGCTTGCTCACTTTTCCTGTTTCCACATCAACTTTGAGAACTCTTTCAGGCAGGGTCAAAGATTGAACATGAACAGTAAGTACATCATGATTTTTCTTCAGTATTGGTGTTTTCTGGGGTGACTGAGAATGGAGATTGTGACTGGTAGGTGCACTGCCTATTGTTTTCTCTGGGACAAATGTACTCACTGCTTCCAGCTCATTAAGAATGGTCCTAAGCTCTTGGGCCTCACTTCTGGCTAATGAGCTCTTCTGAACTGTTGGGCTTATCTTCCATGACCAGTCAGAAATATACCAAGGGATGCCAGTGCCCGACAGGCTGATGGTTGATTGATGTTCCTTCAACTTACAAATAATGATCACAATGGTGCTTACAGGAACATTTAGTAGTTGAGAAAGTAGCTCTCAAATTCAATTTCAAGAGGCAATTTCGTGTGCAGTTTAGTGGTGGTTTCCCCAGGAAACCTTTGAGTTTAGCCAAAATGAACTGACAATGGAAGATTAAACGTACGGGGTACTCACTAATGAATGTGCACATTTAATCCTTCTAAATTCCCATGTTACTGAATTACTGTTTTACGTTAACCATGATATCTCTCCCTATATTTTTATTTATTGATTATTTCTAGGGGTTATTTGGTGATAGATAAAAGGTCTTGGTACATTGATGACTTCAGCACATGTACAGGCACAATTGTGTAACACAACCATGTTTTGTTCAGCTTTAAACAGACCTTCAGTGATGAGTCCTTTGCCATTTATCTGGTTTATTGTACTGATAGTATAACCAGCAAAGCAAACTGAGTGAATGGGATGGCCTAACCCACAGTTAAAACTAGCTCAGTTTCTTCATTTAATAACTTTATAACCACAGTGAAGTAAACAATTACAGTTTGGCATTTCACAAATTAATAATACTGTACTGACTGATTTGGGTTAGCTGAAGTGAAGTTCACTCGTGTTTTCCTAAACTACATAACTGGCAGAAACATTCAGCCGCAGCATCAGCCGATGGCCTTTTCCGGAAAAGGTACTGACACATTACCACCATAATGTGGTGGTGAGCAATTAACACTAACCCAGGGCTGAGCACTTTCCATTTACCAAGAAAAGAGAAGCAAATCCAACACTTGTTATCACAACTTAAACAAGACTGATGTGTTTGGCTGCTGTGAGTGCTGAACCAGCGCTAGATGCTTCCACAAAGACCACAGTATCATAGCAATTGGTCAGCTGATTAGTCAAAGTTTACTAGGCATGTTTACTAGAGACAGACAAAATATTTTAAGATGCGTTTTCCTCCACCAGAAAATTATTTTATTCCTTATACTTTATGACTAAAAAAAAGAAAGAAGGGTATTTAATATCATTACTCTCCTCAAATCAATGAAAACAGTTCCACATACACTGACTTTAGAAAAACCATCATTCCAGTCAAAAATGGCCTGGCGTATTTAGACAAATTAATGCAGAACCTCCACTCCCACAAATTCACCAGTGAAAGTCTGAAGAACTTCCTGTATTCCCATGGCACACTCCCAAAATACCAGCAACTGATAAACAGATTCTATACAAGCTAACATCCACCATAAATTATCATAATCTGTAAGGAATTAGAGGCGTAATTACAGTTACCCTTTATCGTTGATTTTACATTCCTTAGAGCCCTCACTAAAAGGTTCTACTCTCAGGTTCTCCATTATGGACTCGGACATAAGAATCAGTTATAAAATGATTTGCTCATTTCTCTGTAGGTCACTGAAAGCGTTGCAATCCCCAACAGCCAGGGATGCATTCCCAAGCCCTGACTCAGTGGATATCAACAACTCTCCTCAGGAATGACTTCAAAACTACCGTGCAGTTTATTATAAAAAAAAAACCACCCAAGAAAAAACTAACAAAAAATCCCCTATGAAAGAAAAATGATCTGAAAACAATACCATTGAGGGAATTCTGGAGGAAGTGGCTAATGTTTGCAGAATTTCCTAACTTAAGACGAACTGCTAAAATCATTTAAATAGAATTCTCCTTTTATTCAAAGCTGTTCATTCAGTCCTTTCACCATTATTATTATTTTCCAGATCCCAACACAGAAACATTCATTGATACATTTTTTCTTGATACATTTCAGGACAGAGGAAACAGCTGAAACATCTGGATAAAAGAAGTAGCCCAGTAATTATTGATTTCTCTCTATTAACTGAAGTTCCTCATTGAAATCATCTTCCTTTGCTATTGAAAGCCACAAGCACTAACAGCACATTTCAGCAAACAGATCAGCTGTCAAATTGGTTTGATTAGATAGAAAATATTTGGTCAGTATGTCATCAGCTAAACCGATCAGTGAAGACAGAAAGGTTCTGGATAATTCCCTATTCATGTAAAGCACAATACATCCCACGTTTTGCTATCAGATGAGAGTAAGCTCATGAACTGCATGTATGAATTCAACAGGTGTGTTCAGTTCTTTCCTGGGTACAGAAAGGGACAAAGAAAGCTTTGGTGGATAGCATCGACACAAGACCAGCTGATGAGTAATACGTTCTCACTGTGTTGAACAATTATGGTATCAAACCCTCTCATATGATGTGACTCATACTATCACTAATCTAGATGGAAAAGCCAAAAAAAAATCCTAAGTACAATTCAAATTAAATAAATAGCTACTTTATACTATTGCCTTGAAAAAAGATCTCATTCTGTATTTTACCAGATATTTTGACTGCCTGCATGAGAGACCTGTTAAATAACCAAGCACTGCTAATAGGACCTGTTCACTTCTTTACACTATTCTTTTCTTAGTTTATCCTCAGTTTGCTCCTGTGTTGCAGTGTAGATGTCTCAATGTAAACAAAGGTAATGTACATCTGTTTTCCAAACATGTCTCCTCTCAGCAGTCCAAAATAGGGACGCTAATGCCTTGAGGCCACTGGTTTAAATGGACACTAGATTCATCAAGACCTCATAATGGAAAAAGCCCTCACTAATAAAGAACGACTAAGTGAATGCATAAAATATCAAGATTTTTATTAGAATCACATTTTTCAAGTAGTCTTCAGTAGTGCCAGCTTTCCAGCTGAGAGCACATCGCATGCCTTGCATAAACATAAAACCTTCCACTATAATATTATGAAAAAGTAGAAAACAGAAACCAACTGTGGAGTGCTACATAAACATTGTGAACGAAAGAGCACACCCTTCCGAACACACTGCCAACAGGCCAAGGGCAGAGACAGGAAGTAGGAAGGTATGCTACAGTTAAGAAACAAGTTACACCGGAATAATTGATGGATTTCTTTTGGCCCAACCAACTACTCTGCCTTCGAGGACCCTTAAGATGGTCAAGTGGTGACGGGTGGCTTTGTTTCCATCCTCAACCCTTCAGGTCGTGAAAGAATTGTTGTCAGGTTGGATATTGAAGAGCAAAAAACTAAGTAGAAATTTAAAACAGTTTTAGTTGCACAACAAAATCAAGACAACATTTGGACTGATGTTTTGTTGCATTTTTAAAGTTGTGTTTATGCCTACATTGGTACACTGACAACTAAGAATTCTGTTGCTTTCTTATGACTTATTTTGGCAAAACGCGTGTAGTTCCCGATGCAAGAGATGTATGTTAGGTGTATATTTAGCATTTAGGAAAAGAAAAGCAGACAATCAAGGATCAAATATATGACATCATAACATTTCAGACCAGCAGGCCACAGACCTTCTTCAGTTCATGGATCCAAAACACACGGCGCCCCCCCAATAGTGCCTGATACCGCTGATTTCCACAGATCAGCTTTAATGGTGGTATCCTGAACAGTACAGTAACTTAGATGTACATCTACGCCACTGAACATCCGCAAGATACAACATTATACTGCAAGAAGCCGATCACCCATTACCTCAAAACTACTTAAAGCACTGGAGCACATGGAAGTTGTTAATGGCCTGATTAAAACTAATGGGATTCATCAATCATATTAGATGCATGAGTAGTTCATGTAGAACCAAGAGAACAAAGCATAAAAGCAGTTGAGATAAAGGCTGCAGATCCACATCTTAAAAGGTGCCCATGCATTAGGCATGGCCCGTGTTTTATTTTCCAGTATCGGCTAATTTTGGTCGAATACAAAGGTTTACTGATAAAACCACCCAGGCTCACAGGCTTAATATCTCCCATTTTACATCTTGATTTGGTTTTGTGTCTGCTCACAATAACAATATCACATGACCAGAGGAACAATCTTGCATATACATAATGTATAATAATATACATTGCATATATATATATATATAAATGTCAAGTGTTCTGCACCCTCGCTCACCTCAGGATGGCGATGACAGCTAATAGGTGGTGTAGTGGTTAGGGTGCTGGGCTCATTATCATGGGGTCAAATCCCCGTTAGACTCCCACCGTGCCAAGACCTCTGGCCAAGGTCTTAACTGCAAGTGTGATGGGTATATAGATGGGTACCAGTAGAAACTACTGGGAACTTGGATTAGATTAACCATCCAGGAGGAGTTGAACTTCTAGTCGCTTCACACTACGGAAACCGGGGATTAGCACCGGCCTAATGAGCCACTGGGCTTTTAAGCTAGAACTTGTAAACAACACGTTTATTGACTGTCTATATCTCACCTGGATACTTTCTGACTGAGGTACTAACTCTTGTTAATTCAGCACGTGTGCACAGTTGTAACATAACCCCATGCTCATATACCACTTTATTAGGACCAAAAATAAACAAGATACTTGTTAGAAGTGAATCAAAATAAGATCAGCATCAAAGGTTGTGAGACATCTGGAATACATGGGAATATTCGTTTTTAAAAATTCAGTACAGCAGAATGGAAAGTGGGGCAAGAGACAGAGATAGAGAGGGCTTAAAAGAGAAATGTCATGCTACTGGATCTAAATATGGAACATTGATTAGGCACTATAGAAAATTAATCAGGAAGGAAAAAGGCTTGATTGGACCAAGCGTTGGATGTGAATTCATCAGAACAAACGAGGTCATCCCCTGAGGACAAGACCCCTCTGCTAGATGGCAAAGGCCATACACCAGTTTTGAACTGGCTGTAAAAGATGAGTAATAACTGAAGGCTGTATGATCACTAGGTCTAAATATAGACTTCACTCTCTTGACTGACTGGAGGGGTTTGTGTTTGTTTCACCTCTCAACTAGGTGTAAAATAGGAGTCCGGAAAACAGCAGCATGGAGGATAGTGGCACTTCTCTGACCACAGGTGTGAAGTGGGCAGTGGTACCTAAGTGCTTACGATGTTTGGGCACTTCTGAGTTCAAATGCAAGCACTGCCAAGCTGCCAATACTGGACCTCCTGACTGCTCGGTTTCTATAAATGAGATTAAGGAAGTCCCTTTGTATAAAACTATCTGCCTAATAGCATAAATATAACGCAACTGGAGAAAAATAAAGCAAGATCGATTAAACTCCAAGTACATCCATTTTAAAAACAGATTTTAAGTCAAGACCCACATGCAGCTGTGTAAGAGCCAGCACTTGCCAAAAACTCCCAAATCTGCAATGCATGTCAGCCCACGCAAGTATCAAGGACACACACAAAAACACACCAAACACAGGCTGGGCTGCGTCGGTCATTAGCGGTAGGAAGTGTCCAGGCTTTGCTAAGCTCAACTACATGCTTTGATGGCCACCACCATTGGAAATGACTCAGTGTTATGGTCTCTGCGCCACACCCACAAGTTTAAGCCAAGCCGGGCCAAGCCATAGCCTCCAGACATCACGTTACTGCCAGAAGATACACAAACTCTTTCCACATGGATGACCTCGGTCAACGCTAATGGAAAAAAACTGCTTCCCGTGCACATTACACACCAATACTAATAGGAACTGGGGAAACATTTTTTTATAAAGAGAAAGAGAGAGAGAGAGAGAGTGTCTGCTTACAGTCATATTCAATCATCTGCTTCTTCTCTTACAAAAATGAAAATGTGTCACGATCAACATTCTGTCAGCCCCAAACTGGATGAAATAAGACTACACAAAAAAATACACCTACCACAGATCAGATCAAAGAGCTTGTGATGCTCGGTACCCAATGCCTCCCAGGACATTGATATGTCAGTGGAAATCAGGGCAGTGGATTCCTTCATCTAAACAGTCAAAACTATTTCCACACACGGGCAAAGTCCTGAATCAGGAACACCATGTCCATGAACGTGCTCACAGAATATGTCCAGAAACTGCAGAATGGTTTCATAAGAACATGTCGCACTGTTCACATGGTCAGGACTTGGATACTCTAAGAATTACAGCATTCCTAAAATAGTTCAAGTGGATTTGTACAGCTTAAGTTATTAGTAATACTTCAGTAAAGTGCCTGACCTTCTCAAAATATTTCTGTGACTGTGTGTAGTGGAGAAAAGAAATGATAGAAATACTGGGAGTCTGTGCTCATCCGAGATCATTAGCTGATAAATCCATGTATCCACGTGCGGGCTGCGTCCCAAGAACACACTTCATGTGTTTAACAGGACAGAATGCAGCCCCCCCCCCACCTCCACTCAATATGCACACTACAGCCATTCATACCATGCTGCTGTGTTTCCACACAACACTTACACCACCCCTACCAACACCTCCTCTCTCTCTCTCTCTCTCTCTCTCTCTAATCATTCCAAACGGGAATAAAAACACTCACCTCTCACCGCAGAGAAAGAAACAAAGACAAAGCAGGCGGCAAAAAGTGTTAAAGAAAGTGAAAGGGTCGGAGAAGTTCTGCTCATGGTTGTGTTTATAATCCTTCCAACTCTCTTGAATGTTATTTTTGCGCGTCGACATGAGGCTGCGAATCTTAACGCCTGCGCTCCCAGATTAAAAAGCGCGAGGGGGCAGGCCGCGATATTTGCGCGCCGCACGTGTGCTCGTGCTTGAAGCCAATCACGCCCTGCTGTAAAAGTGTAACCACGCCCACATGGGCGTGGTCAGTCCAAAATAGCTCTGCGGCGCTACAGCAACACCATGCATGCAGTTAGACTGACATGACACTGTAAACAAAACACAAACTAATTGAGTATCATGATAATATTAAAAATAATAACAATAAACACTATACTAATCAAAAATTACTTTAATTTCCATTCATTCCTTCATTTGCAGAACCCCTAATCCTGGTTGTGAATGGCTGAAGCCTATCTCAGCCGACTCTGGATGAAGGCGTGGTACACCCTGAAAACTCTCAGTCGAACATACGTACAATCATTCACACTCACACTTACACTAGGGGCAATTTGGAACTACCAAAGCCTAATACAATGCGCATGTCTTTGGCCTGTGGGAGGAAACCCGTGCAAGCACAGAGAGAACATGCAAACTTCACACAGAAACGCCCTCATCGCACCCAGGACCTATAGGCCAAAGATTTCTTCTTGCATCACAGCATCAAACACAGGCAACATACATTCACATATTAATATAAACAGTGCGATGAAAATAAATCATAACCCGAACAATTGTACCTGAATCATGGACAGAAATCTGAATAGGTCCACAAACAGCAGCAAAAATCATTTAATATAGCAAGTACAACACGTACAGTTCAAAAGCTTTATTTATTTATTTAGCTTTTAATCTGTTAGGTTGGAGTACTTTCTTAAACATTTGAGTGCAAAGTATATAAAATATCTATTAAAATTAGAAAGCAATAACTAGTTCTAAAGGTCTGGAAAATTAGTGCTAGGTTGGGAAAACCCTATAAGCGTGATGTCGAACACTAATTGATATTTAAATATGTTAATTACTTGTTGGTGGTTTATTTATTTATTTACATTCATGTTCTTTTGTGTCAGCATCCTCGGTTTGTGTGCAATGGCTGCAGTAGGCTATATATAGCAAAGTAAAGTTGAATCAGATTAACTCACAAAGACATTTCAATACAAGTAGAGACTCAATGTGCATGCACGGCTGCATTATAATTTAGTGCATAATGAAATTTGGTCCATAAAAATATTTAAAATAATAGGTCACTCCAGGCTCTCTGGCTAAGAGTATTGTTGAAGACCTGCCCTCAATCAATTTAGCCAATCTCAGATGAATATAAAGTGAGTCTGATTGTCCTCCAACGGAGGCTCTTTACTTCTAATAACATAATGGATACTGGCTTGCAGAAAATCCTGGCTGGATCTGGTGTCAACCATCTAGGATTGCACTGATCTAGGATTGACCTTCTCAGGTAGGGATGTCCTTATAAGAGAAACTCAGAAATTGCGATAGTACAAAACAAAACAAAATAAAGTCCGGTTGATTTTACATTTCATATTAGACCGATTACAGTCAGATGACCTAATGTTTATCAGTAAGTGGTGAATGAGCTTACATCATGCGGACACGATTGTACACGGTTCATTTTCAGGCTTTTCAACTCTTTGCCTCCACCTTGTGGTCACTATCCTTTATTGCATATTGTAGAAATTACTTAGCAGTGGCTTATTCTTGTTCATACAGGTGGGAAATATTGTGTTTAGCAGCAAATGGGCAGCAAACAGAATATAACTATTAACTCACAAAGCGCATCTTTATAGTGGGGGTTTGATGTTGGTATAAGGATGCATTTTCACCTAACACACTGACCAATGAGTGTATGGCGCCCGAGTTGGAAATCAAATCACCATTTACCATATGTAACCTGCATAACTTACCTGGGAAGTCTGAAAGCTTCAGCCAATCAATTATAAGAGCGTACTGACTGCTCTACTCCAATCAGAAACGCCGGGCCGTTGCTAGGAAACCGTAAGGATGCCTCTCTGCACCTGAGCATTGTGTCAGTGTTACGTTTGGGTGTTGCATTACTGAACATAACAGGAGTGCTGTGAAAAAAAACTAAAAAAGTTTGACTTGGACTGTGCTGGTCCAACACGAGGCTCTGAGATCTCTAAACGGTGCGTACTGATTTCATTAATTCACCTGGATACACGTTTAAACCATTTCTGAATGAACAGGACTCAGAGAGTCTAGACATTTAGACTTTAAAAGAGATGTGTCATCATTGGAGCATTATATGAACTGTGGAACTAGATATTGATGCTTTTTATACAAACCTGCAGTTTAGCAATGATTTTTTTAATGATCAAATGATCTGTGAGGAATAAGGTCGATTTTTTTAATGGGCTAAATACATAGTTTCATTTATAGCCATATCATAAGATAAGAGTGAGTACTTAAGAGATTAAATGAGATGACTTAAGTCTGCTTCATGTCTGCTTCACCGTAAAAAGGTCCTGAGTTCAAGTACTGGGATGTGTGGGGTTTGCTTGTGTGCCCAAATGAACATTATTTCACTGTGTAGTGTTGCCTGTAATGGCACTTTGGCAGGTCATTTGGTGTGAACAAATTTAGTTCCAGACTAATCAGTTTTAGATTTTACCTATAACCTCACTGCAGGATGAGAGTGAATGTGTAAGAGTCATTTAATGCAAGCAAGCAACTAATATGTGTTTGATCATTTGATAAGTTTGCAGGATATGCATCACCATCACAACAATCTTTTTTTTTTTTCTTTTTTTTTTTATTAAATGCTACTATGTAAAAGGTGTTGCTAAGGACCTGCAACTTATTTACAACCATCAGGTACATTTTAAAACTTTTTTAGTTGCCTAAATTAGTCAAGTTCTTTTATGGCAGGTTTTAGCGCTAACAAAGTTTTAAAAAATCTAATATGGTTGACAGATTGAGTGGTGCCATCATGAATGTCCACATGGATCGAAGTGTCCAGACCCTCAGACCAGAGATGCCAGCTGTCTTTGATGGCATGAAGCTGGCTGCTATAGCCACTGTGCTGTACATCACAGTGCGCTGCCTCAACCTATCAAGTCCATCAGTGGCCCCTAAAATCACCTGCCAGAATACACCTCTTAATCACTACCTGATCAGGTCCTGTTCTGTTCTAACCAATGAGTAAGTCTTCACATGTACAGGATATATTTATCCAATATGGCCAATATAATTGATCCTTTAATGTATAATTGATATTTAACCACTAAGTAGCTTCAGTTTCTTCAGTTTGAGACTCGGTTATTGTAGGGTAAAGAAAGGGTATCTAATGAAATCAAATCCATGACTTTTAGTCAAACCTTTGGCAACTGGGCTACAATCTGATACCTCCTAAATCTATAGTCATGGAAAAAAAGTTAATCCCAATGAAATTTGAATTGTTCTTAAACCCCCAATACATATTTGAACTATCAAAGGTTTCTCCCTCTTTGATACAATGCAAGCTGAACCTGTAACCTGTTTACTTTAAACCTGACTTTGAAGTGTGTGGTGTCATCATGCCTAGATCTAAAGAGCTTTTATGGATGTCGTGGATGTTTATAAGTTCAGCACGAGATTTAAAAAGATAATTACATTATTTGAAATAATTAATTCAACTGTAAGGAAAATAATCAGATTTTAAACTACTTTAAATAACTAATTTGTCCATATTGCAAAAAGAAGTCTCCAA
Organism: Porochilus rendahli; assembly: GCA_039654305.1. NCBI lineage: Eukaryota > Metazoa > Chordata > Actinopteri > Siluriformes > Plotosidae > Porochilus > Porochilus rendahli. The sequence continues at coordinate 43,107,286 of JBCNYG010000022.1, read as the reverse complement.
GAACCCCAAAATTCTATTACAGTATCTGCAGGTGACTCTTCTGATTGTAAGTGTGGAAGTGCACACATGTAGTGTGCGGTCAGAAAGAGACTGGACAAATTGACCTGCATAGGATGTGTGCCAAGCAGAAGACTTTGCTCTTAAAAAAAATCCAAAACTCACTAGATTTTGAGATCAGTTTGTGACCAAGACGGGACAAGAAACAGATCTTTTGGAATAAATCTCCGGACAGACAAATCAGAGTTACAAATCAGAGAGGGAGAGTTGTATGGCTGCAGTCATGGCATGCATGTTTTTCAAGAGAACACCTTCATACTAACTGTGAAATATGGTTACGGGAATGTTATAATTTTAGTTGCTCTGCTCTCTCAGGGACCGGGTGGATTGAAGCCACTGATTAACCATGAATTCTGCATCATATCAAGAGTGTTTGAAGATATTGTGAGGTCATCTGATTGAAAGATGAAGCTGAGCTGGAAGTGGAAATTTCATCAGGATAATAAGCCATGAGTTAGGGAGTAGCTTAATCAAATGCCAGGTTTAACCCCACTGAAATATTGTGGGGAGATTCGAAAACTATCAAATATCTTGTAACTGGATGGATTTTGCATGGCAGAGTGGTCAGAATGTTCATCAAGTTGATAGTCAGAGACTGGTAGACTATGAAACGTCCTACATAAAATAATTTAGGCTACAGGAGACAATGTTAGCTTCTGGGGAAAAGGGACAAAAACAGTTTCTTGTGGTTTGTTCAAATAAATCTCCTTTATCATTGATTACTGTATTTAAGAGGGTGAAATTTTGCTTCAAATCAGCAATTTCCTGTATTTAATTTTTCACATGACTGTACATTAATATCGGTATATGTTTGCAGGTATGTTCCACCATTACTGTGGGGCAAGAGTGGACATTTTCAAACCATGCTCTATGGAAAAATGGGCCGAGTGTGTTCTCCTCAGCCCTGTGGTATGCGCCTGTATCTTCCAATGCACGATGGAGCTACATCCACCTTTGACCTTTTTGAGCCCCTTGGTGATCATGTAACAGGTGGTAAGTTTATTTATTAAAAGAAAAACAAATGTACACACTCACTCACATACTCCTATAGGGTCACAGGGACGCTGGAGCCTATCTCATTCAACACTAGGTGAAAGTGAGGTACACCCTGAACAGCTCACCAGACCATCGCATGGCCAACACACACACACACACACACACACACACACACACACACACACACACACACACACACACACACA